>PISX010002108.1:0-170699 GCA_004024625.1 Mellivora capensis
GCACCTGAATGTTTATAGCAGCAATGTCTACAATAGCCAAACTATGGAAAGAACCTAGATGTCCATCAACAGATGAATGGATCAAAAGAATGAAATCTTGCCATTAGCAACAACGTGGATGGAACTAGGGTATCATGCTTAGTGAAATTAGTCAATTGGAGAAAGACAACTATCATATGATCTCCCTGATATGAAGAAGTGGAGATGCAACATGGGGGGTTTGGGGGGTAGGAAAAGAATAAAAGAAACAAGATGGGATCGGGAGGGAGATAAACCAGAAGTGGCTCTTAATCTCACAAAACAAACTGAGGGTTGCTGGGGGGAGGGGGGTCAGGAGAGGGGAGGGTAATGGACATTGGGGAGGGTATGTGCTATGGTTAGTGCTGTGAAGTGTGTAAACCTGGAGATTCACAGACATGTACCCCTGGGGATAAAAATACATTATATGTTTATAAAAAAATAAAAAATTAAAAGAAAAAGAATTAATGACAAAAAAAAGAATGATGCTGGCAAAATGTGAACTATTGTATTTGTTCTTATAATTATTTTTCATTATTTCTTTCATAAGCTATTTAGTCTTTCATCTCTAAATTCAAATCAGTCCTTATTTTGATATTTTATTTCCATTTCCCATAGTAATATGAGAGCAATATGTACATTTTTCAATTATAATGTTATATTCAATTTAATGTTAATTTTGGAGTTTTGAGAGATTTAGATAACAAATGGATTAATGCGTGACAAGAAACTGCCCCAGGGATTCATTCTTTCAAAGGAAATCATTGCATTATCTTTACCATCATCAATTAGTAATTTAAAATGATGTATATTTTATCAGTGCAAGACTATTTTGTGGTCTTATATTTTCAGATATTTTGTAAAGCTATATCAAAATTAGTATTTTTTAAATATATATAGTAACTAATTAATTTTAATTAAACAATTAAAGATTGTCTAAAATTATATTATAGCCTATTAAAAACATAAATATTCTATTCAGTGCAACCTTTGATTAAGTATATACCACATATTCCACAGGTGAGACTACAAGACATAAGTTTTGTTTTACATTTAAGCCTTTGGACTTTCCTTCCTAAGCCCAACAGACTTAATTATTGACTAAAGCTATAAAAACAAAAATCTAAATAAGATAATTGTTAATTATTTCAGGTTAGTAGGATATCACATTGTTTTTTCTAACAGATGTGCCTAGAAAAACACTATTGTGCCCTTTTTCTTCTAAGACTTTACATTTTCTAATACAATTATTAAGTATATTGGGGGTTGCCATGGATTAGTATTAATTGTATTCAGTGAAGGTGTTGAATATGAACATTTTACTTTTGGTTGGTTTCTGGAGTCCTTATTTAGTCAGCTAAAAATTAGTAACCCCCCAAAAAAATTAAGTAAAGAAATACATGGTCCTATTCTCTAGATGATGATAATTTGTAATGTGAGTAAGGAACTAAAGCCAAATTAGATAATGTTACATCCAACAGAGTGTTATGAAAAACAAACAAACAAACAAAAAACAGATTATTACGGTCATTGTTCATACTGGGCATCTAAGAAGTTGTGTGATTTGGGGCAAAACATATGACTTTTTTGGGTCTACTTATTCTTTGAATAAATACTTTTGTAGTTGACATACAGTCCATTTACATGTAATACAATTATGTATATATTTTGGTTTAAGCTTTTATGCAATGATTTCTATTTTCCCTTACTATTTTTTGTTCTCTCAGCTTGTTTTAAGTGCATTTTTTTGTTATTGAAATGTAGATTTAATAAAGTGATCTGGTGAAAAAAAAAAGTGTTACCAACTTACATAGACTTATGGAGTTGTACAATTATAATAGTGTAAAAGTTTGACAAGATTATTTAAAATTTTATCTGGAGATATAAATAGTTGAAAGGAAATTTAGTGCAAAACTTAGTGAGCACTTATTGTTTGTTGACTGTCACATTCATTATCTAATTTAATAGTTTCAATCTTTTTAAAGGAGTAAGTTGGGTACAAGAAAATCATTAGAATAGAATAGATAGGTCAGAAGGAGGCCCTAGTAGATTTTTACATGATTTGAATGAATATATGATAAAATAGTTGACTCAAATATATAAAAAGGAGATTGAAGTATATAAGAACTGTTCCTCTGTTAATTTGTTAGGTATTTCTATAAAAATGTATTCAACCTCTTTCAGACCATATGACTAATTATAAATTGTTTAAAGATTTAAGTATAAAAGGTATATTTTAATAAAAAATGGGCCAAATATTACTTACCTCTGAATGGTGAAGGATTTTATAAGCTTACACATAATGAAAAAATATCACCAAGGATGTACACTTTGTTGAATATCAATAGATTCAACAATTTCCAGATTGATGGATAGATTAGTTCATATACTACCAAGGTAAATAAAAGAGTTTACTTACCTAGTAGATTAAAACCTAAACAAAAAACTCAGAGCCATTTGCTTACATGGTAGAAGGATGAGCAATATTTTCTAGTATAAATGGACGTTCAAACTTTGAGCTCAAGTTCCTCACCAAAGGAGAGAAAGTTTCAGAAAATAACATCTGATTTCCTTTTTGAACTTGTGCAGGTAATGTTTGAGACTCCTTTAATTGTACCTTGCTTAGTGTTTGAACATCCTTGACATCTTATAAACCACTGACAGGGTTTTAAGGCACAAAACATGTAAATCTAATCCTGTATTCTCATTGTAGGCATGGGTCTAATGAATGTGATATGCCCACAGTCCATTTTGAGATTTGGAGCATTTGTGGCATGTGAAATTTCATAATGCGCTGTCCATTCCTTAGAAATGGAATAGGCAAGCGAGACCACTCTTATTTTACAAAATACCTGAAGCAAAAATGTCAGCATATAAAATAGCATGGCAATTTATAAGGGATTTATTATTATTATTTTCCTTAGTTTTAAAATTCTGTTGTATAGATGACATAGGAGATATTCATTGTAAGTTTCCTATTAATTTTTTGATAACTCAAACAGAGAGACATGCATACATTAGAAATTATATACTAAGCTGTAATTAAGTGATAAAGACTATAGTGCTGTTGTAGTTCAAAGTATGAGAAGGATCTGTAGAAAAGAAGAGACTAGGTCAATAGTGAAGGATCTGGGAACAGCAATATCAGAACCTTCCAAGTAAGGTCAGGTAAGATGGAAGTAGATTGTGAAAGGTTTTGAATAATAGTCTGAGGACATTGTAGGTGGTACCTACATTGATTTTGTAGGTAGTATGAAGTTTAAAAGGATTGAAGGGGTAGATTATATGAAAATATATCACAGGTTAAAAAGCGATGTGTAAGAAAAATTTGTACAGAAAAAGAATGGTGGAAGGGCCATTTGGGGAATCTCAATGTAGGACAGAGGTCTGCTAGATTATCGTATTCTCAATCCCATTATTCAAGAAGTTTATATGTATGTTTATGTTTAATAGCCCTTAGATTGATTCCTATGGGTAACAATCGACTTGGATTATTTCATATTGTCATACAACTTTTAGACAGTTGAATATTGGCCTGTTGAGTCACAGAATTACCATTTTAGTTTGTAGTGGATGCCATATCAACAAAAATCATAAAAGTTTGCTGAAATGCACAGATTAAATATGTTCCTTTCTTCTTATCTACATTGACTCTAAGTTTATCACAAGGGGAAATTAAATTGATTTGAAGTATTTATACTTTACAATGCCATGTTGGTTTTATCTAATACCTCATGTTTGTGCAGATAATTGAAAATTGATTTGAACTCACAGGTACACATCAATTTTTATTTGATAATTATTGTACATTTCTTTATAAAAGACATAGTTTTACATCTACTGTACTGATTGAGGGACTTCTGTTAGCCTCCACTAAATGCTTCATTTTATTTAAAAAACATTGTAAAAGATAGTAACACTAGGAATAATATCTAAAATTTGCATGAGTACCTGCACTTATACACTGTATATACATGTAGATATAGTATAGATACAAGTAAAAATTGATATGGATGTATAGATGTCAATATATATATATCAAAATATCTATATATTTATATCTATCTTAAATTGCTTTCAAATCGCTGTCATTGTTTATTTGTTAGTTTTAATTGAAATAGCATGGGTAATCCAGATAGGCACTATTTCAAAATTACATAAATTGTTTGATGTCTACATTTATATTTTACTCATTTTAGACTCGAACTTCACATTTGCTAAGAACGTTCCCTAGTTCCCATGTGGTTGATGGAAGTAAGTAGTATAACCTTTCAAACTAACATAAGTGTGATTACAAACCAGACTTGTATCTTCCTCATTCCTAGCGATTTCACTTAATTGTAAATTGAAAAGTTTTAAGAGCTAAGTGATTTATGTAAGTGAAGATCAGTTTATGTTGATAGAGGTTTATGAGGTAACTAAAAAGTAAAAACTTGAAGTGTAAAGTTAACAGAACTAAAAATACAGTCAAGTTGATTGTATCATTTTATTTTTTTTAAGATTTTACTTATTTATTTGAGAGAGAGAGGGAGGGAGGGAGGGAAAGAATACAAGCAGAGGGAGGAACAGAGGGAGAGGCACACCAGACAGATTCCGTGGTGAGCACAGAGCCTGATGCGGGACTGGATCCCATGACCCTGAAATCATGACCTGAGCGGAAACCAAGATTTGGATGCTAAACCAACTGAACCACCCAGATGCCCTTGTATTATTTTATTTTTACATTTGTTACAGAGAAATGACTTCTGTTATATTGAATACTGGTTAGGATTTTTCCAAAGATGTAGCAAAACTGTGAAATATCTATGTCAGTGTCATGTATATCTGTATCTATAATTATAAATAAATGTGTTTTTAAAACTTTCCTATTCATTCTAGTAATACCAGTGACTTTTCCATGTTCTCTCCAAATTGTGAATTGCAATACCCTTTAATTATATTATCATAATTTTTAAAATTTTTTTCTTGCCTCAGTTTTCCTACCTTTTTTCATGTTCTTATTCTTTTTTCTGGCAATATTCTTTAGGGCCATTGCTGTATTGTTAGTTTTAGATAAGAAAAAATTGACTAGATGATCTTGTTAGAAATTACTATAAAATTAGTTATTAATGAATAATAAGATTCGTATGTAGAACTCATAAAGGAAAGACTAAAACAAAGTACAAGAATTTTTTCTGCAGATAAGTAGTGACTGTTGTATATACAGACTTTTGTTTTTATCTTGGATTTATTTTTATTTTTGAATTTATGGTAGTTTTTTATCTTTAAAAATTATATGGATGCAGTTTCTGCAATATAATATTTATTTTCTCTGTACTGAACGTGTGGTAGGCTACACTATATGTTTGGCTAATGAATTTTTAAAAAATGAACAATGTTAATTTTCATTATTGTAAATTTAAATCTAAAGACTGTGTGATACACTAATAGTATAGAGTTAACCTTTATATACATGTGTCGGGTAAGGTCTCTGTATATAACATCTTCCTCCTAAATTAAATTTTTACCAATTAAACCCACATATTTAAATATTTACATGAACGTTGTATTATTTTCAAGTGTGAATTTGTTATGCAAACCAGATATATTAAATATAAGTGATAAGATCTTGCACATTTCCTAAATTTTAAAGACCAGATAAAATTAAATCATTTTGTTCTATAATCTGTATTTCGATTTCTATTTAATTGCTTATTTATTAATGTTGTTTTCTGAAATAAACTTTCACTAAAATTCTTTAAGATTTAGGATGTAATATTTATTTATGCTTATCATTTAAATTACAAAATAGGTGTGTACCACATATTTTACTGTGAATCCAAATAAATGATGTTTACTTGTAGATTTTTATCTTTAATCTTTTCTTCCTCTGTTCTTCACCAGCAGGGCAGAAATGTAGCTAGATATAAAGAAAATATTTGTGCTTGGAGGAGTATTATTATCAGATTTTTTTGGAGGGGAGTTTCAGACGAGATAAAAACAAAGGCTATTTTCTCTGAGTGATCATAAATTCTAATTTCTAGAATGATCATTCTAATAAAATAGCAAAAATAAAAAATGTATTTTAAAATTTGATTCTAAAACATAAATAAACTGACCTGTTTGGAGGATCATATTTAGGTGGCTTTATTCCACTTGGGCTGTCCATGTTCACTGGTTTTGGTTGTGAATGGCAGCCTCTTGAGCTAGTGCTGTGGGCAGAGGCAACTGTCAGGCACCTTATGTCTTTATAATGGCTTGCTTTTGTCCATTGCTTCACCTGAAAACAAGGGAATACATTTGCTACTGCGTTTTTTCTGAGACGTCCATTTTCCTTAATTTTGTATGTATAACACCATGCTAGCTTGCATTTTGATGGGGGAATACAAAGTTGTTAATGCTCACAGTTTTTAGTAGAATGTTTTAATCAACAATTCTGTGATTTGGCATTAATAAAGAGTTCTTGAGAAAGTTACTTCTGGGATTTAATAATGCTCTTAAGATGATAATAGCTTTCTTCTTGCAATTTATAGATCATTTTAGAATAGCAGCTCATATGTAGACCTTAAAACATTTTGAAGCTTGGATTAGTGAAAAATCCATTATTACAATATTTTTTTCAGGATATGAAAAAATTTTTTTCATGGGCATGAAAAGACCTCAAAATCCATGTCTAGACATAATAATTTAAATAGCAATTTGCTGTAAAGAACAATTACAGTAAGATATTCCTGAAAAGGAGATGAATATGCAAGACAATGTAGTTTAAACTCACATTCAATTTGTAAGAAACATTTATAATAGAGAAGTAAAAGGTAGTGTTATTAAAGAGAATGCACGTGGACCAGGCAGGTTTTAGATCCTGGTTCTACCAGCTGTTTGCTGAGTGGCCTTGGGCAAGTCACTTGGAGTCTCTATTCCTCAGTTTACTTACAAACAGATTAGGGATACTATGAGTTCTTACATTGTAAGGTTGTTGTGAATATTAAATCAGTTAACATGCATGTAAAGTGCTTAACAAAGGGCCTGCCAGGAAGGAAAGCTTCAGATATCATGGTTGCCTGTCCTTGAATTACAGTTGTTCCTGAAGCTCTGAAAAGCATGACATTTTAATTAAACAACTGCCATGACTAGGGTTTACCTTAACTTAGCAGCCTTGGACAGGAAGTTAAGAAAATCTGTACTTATGCTTTCTGAATACTAGTTTCACTGAGAGAGAGAGAGAGAGAGAAAAGATACCTTTAGCAAAAATAAGTGTTTTTGTCCTTTCTTCCTTCCATTCTTTTTGCTTGAGTTGTTTTTCATTTGTACCTTTTTTTTTAGGATAATATTCAGATAACTTACAAGTGCATTTTAAATTTACTTCAAAATAAAATTTATTTTTAAAACAAAACAGTAAGAATGTATGCAAACAGGATGAGTTTTTTTGGTGAAAAGTATGATATATTAATATAGTGTACTGGAGTGTGAAGAGTGTGATTTATAACCCTAGATAGTTAATGTGAATAAATCAAACAGTACAATAGTGAGCTTATTCAGAGATTTAGAATACCTTTATTTTGCATGTAGTCAGAATGAATTTGGCTGAACAAAGTCGTAGCTTTTCGTTTTGGGGCAAGTATATGTGTGTTTGTGTAGACATATGAATATACATACGCATACATCATCTTTAACTCCTGTGTATAACTCACATACAGATACTTTTTTAAAAAACACATACTAGACAATCCTACAAATACAGGCTATGACAGGATGAAAGGTATTTTTTTCTTAATCTGAAAATGGGAGGAGTATTTGTCTTTGGAATTTCTTTTGTTTAGAGTTGACTTTATCAGGATGCATGAATGCCTTTCACATTAGAAAGCCTTTCTCAGTAACAGTTGCATTACAGATTAAAGATGAAAAATTTCATTATGTGGCTAATAATATATTTTACCTGTTAAAGCAAAAGCAAAGAACTAACAAAATCCCCAAACAACAAACTCTCAAAAAAACACTTTATAATTTTGTTTTAAGAATTCATTTTTTTTTAAAGATTTTATTTATTTATTTGACAGTCAGAGATCACAAGTAGGCAGAGATACAGGCAGAGAGAGAGAGGAGGAAGCAGTCTCCCCGCTGAGCAGAGAGCCCGATGCAGGGCTCGATCCCAGGACCCTGAGATCATGACCTGAGCCGAAGGCAGAGGTTTTAACCCACTGAGCCACCCAGGCGCCCCAAGAATTCATTTTTAAGTAATCTCGATATCCTACATGGGGCTCCGACTCACAACCCCAAGATCAGGAGTTTTATATTCTACCAACTGAGCCAGCCAGGTGCTCCCCACTCTATAATCTTAAATTAAATTTTTAGTGGGTTCTCCTTTTTGTGTACCTAAATATAATAAAATATAGAGGTGGCATGGGGAAGATGATTTTTAGCTTTGAAACATTTCAAAGAGATTATTTCCTAACTAATGATGACTCCTGAAGCAGAAAGAAGATTTCACGAAGGCTGGAGGAGTAGACAAAGCAGTGCGGAAAGCAACTAAGCAGCATTACTACAAGTGGAAAAAGAGTATTAATCATAATTGTGGAACATTTCCATAGTTGAAAATATTTTCCTATGATAGTGGTTATTGATTTGGAAACTTATAACTAGAAAAAGTTAGACTATGTGAGAGTTCAGCTATATCTTGAAGCTGGATCCTGAAGGTGTAAGTTCTAAATAATTCACCCATTTATTCACCAAATTTCCTGATCAGCAGCCATGTGCCAGGTCCTGAAATTGTAGGTGTGGAAAACAAAACAAAACAAAACAAAACAGATGACATTGTTCTCTTGGAATTTATATTTGAATGATAGAAGTAGATGATTAAATATTTATAAGTATAATAAATCACATTTTTATATGTTAATAGTCTACAGCTATTCTACTCTACTTTGTCCTACTCTTTTCCATCCCATCCCATCTCATCCCATCCCATCCCATCCCATCCCATTTTATTGTATTCTATTCTTTCCTACTTCATTCTATTCTTCACTTGATTCTGAATTAAGAAAAAAAGAATTCCAGATAATACCCTAAACTACTTAAAGAAACATATTATTTTATATCGAGATATTTGAAATGAAATAAACCTGTTACTTCAAAATTAGATATAAAATACTATTTATCTCTAACAAGGTAGAGATATATGTTTAGTTATTTGTTCCACAAAAACAACAACAAAACCCATTTTCATATAGGTACTAGGAGATATATATGTTTTATTCATTTGGTCTCTACCAAATTGTCTATTAATTATTCATATTAATAATAAAGGAGATAGTTGAATGAAGTATTATAAAACAATCATGAATGGTGCTTAATGACTGAGTTATTTAAACAGGCTTTATTCCTTACCTGCTCTGTTTTGGCTGTGTACTTTAGGTGGGTAAATAGTAAAACTCAGCCCCTGAAGTTTTGGGAACAAGTAAGGTCAATCAAAATGATATGTGGTTCAGATGAAATTATGTAGGGATACCTTTGGTTTTTAGAAGAGGTAAATTAGAGTTTTGAAATGAGGTTTGTTGACATAAGTCTGAAAGTATGCATAAGAAGTGATCAGAAGGAGAAGATGGGAAATGACTTTTTCCAGTTATTGGTTAAACTTTAGTCATAGAAATTAATTATTTGATTACATGTAGTGTGTTCTATAACTCAGTCTCTCTTCTAAATTTCTTTGTGATCTTTTCCTATCAATAAATATCATTTACTATTTTGATATATACTTCTTTTTAGTCTTTTGAAAAAATATGTACCTATGATTTCCTTCCTGATTGTAGTCTTTATGGACTAGAATACATGTGCAGTTTGTGTCTTTTACTTAAATTAATATATCATGAAGTTCTCTTCTTACTCTTAACTGTTTTTAGAATGTGATTCAGTGGCCGTTTCCATTGTTTAAAAAAAAATAAGCAAAAACAATGCTCTTTGATTAAATCACAGTTTGAAAATATAAAATTTCCCAACTTAATATTTTTCCAGATTTAGAGTAATTTAGTAGTTTATTATTTTAAATATTTTATTTTTATTTGAGACCGAGAGAGATTGAGAGAGCACAAGCAGAGGGAGTGGCAGGTGGAGGGAGAAGCAGGCTTCTCGTTGAGCAAGAAGCATGATGTGGGATTGATCCCAGGACCCTGGGATCAATGACTTGAGCTGAAGTCAGACGCTTAACCAACTGAGCCACTCAGGTGTCCCAATTTAGTAGTTTAAAAAGTTACTTCACAGGGTTGTATGTAGTCATTCTCAAATATTTATGTTTGTCTCTTGGTATTTACTCTGCTTAACTTGGAAGATTATGGGAAATTGATCATTAAACATGAAATGATAAAACTGATTTTTATTAAATCACATATCATCTCCAAAATTAAGGAAAAATTTGACAGATTTTTTTAAAATTCAGAAAATTATATCCATTAGGTTTTTTCCTGTGAATACAACTTTGGTAGCAGAATTTTCAGTTGAAATCATGTAACAGTCATGTTCTGTAGTAGATTAGTTTGAAAACCTCTGTTAAAATGCAAATTACATAGTGTTGCATAATGGGAATTTAATCAAATTAATGAGGTTTTAATTTACATTTTTAATCCCTTCTGACTTGTTTCTTGTTCTTTGTGACTGATCAGATTCAGTATATTATTCTAGAATAAGTCCTGAACTGACAATTAAGATTCATGTGTGTTCCCTTTTAAGGTCTGCTACTCCGTGTGTGAATTACAGGAAAGTCATTTAACATTTCTTACTTTACTGACTTATGAAATGATTGGATTGGACAAGGTTGGAATTTCTTAGCTACTCCTGAAGGCCTTGAGTTTCTGTATAAAATCATGTGTATATAGGGATGCCTGGGTGTCTCCATCAGTTAAGTGTCTGTGTTGGGCTCAGGTCATTATCTCCAGGGTCCTGGGCCCCCTGCTCAGCAGGGGGGTCTGCTTCTCCCTCTTCTTCTGCCGTTCCACCTCACTTGTGCTCTCTTTCTCTCTCAAATAAAATAAAATCTAAAAAAAAAAATGCTGTATGTATATATATAATGTGTGTGTGTGTGTGCACGCGCATGCAGATATTTTTCCTCTAATTTCTAATCTCCAAAAATAAATAAGCAACCACTATTTTTTTTTTTAAGATTTTATTTATTTGACAGGCAGAGATCACAAGTAGGCAGAGAGACAGGCAGAGAGAGGAGAAAGCAGGCTCCCCGCTGAGCAGAGAGCCTGATGCAGGGTGGGGCTGGTGGTGGGGGGGCGGTGGGGGGGGTGGCGGGCAGGGATCAGGACCTGAGCTGAAGGCAGAGGCTTTAACCCACTGAGCCACCCAGGCTCCCCTACAACCACTGATTTTTAAGGTCTCTTGCAAATATAGAATTTAGTCTCTTCCAAAGTCTTAAGATATAATGAAGAGCTTTTTTGTAGAAAATGTGTCAAGATGGCTTTGTCATTGAGTTAATATGTTTGTAGACAGTAATTCTCTAAAAATAGAGAGCATGTGAGAGTAGTCTTGTTTTTATCATGATAGTCTACTTTGCACTACAGTTTTGGACTACTTCCTTTTGATTTGCATCTTCTTTAGAAGTGAAAAGAACTAACTAGATAGGTACATAGATACAAAAGTGTTTAATTCATAAAAATGTGATGAAACAATTTAGTTTACTTATAATAATTCAGTTTTTCCTTATTTTTTCTGAGCTAAAAGAATTATTTTGCTTGATAATCAAGGAGATTTATTTATAAAGTAATGAGTAAAACCTTTATTAGTAATTTTTGTTCAGAAGAATTAATATAATTTTAAGACTAGAAATACCACTTCCAGTGACAATTCTTTATATGCTAAATATGTACTAGATGCATGATTTACGAATCTGTTTAAGATTAGAGCACGATCTAATAATACTCCTTCTAACAAATCCAGGTAATGATTTGTCTTAAAAGAAATGAATTAGGGAATGTAATAGGACTAGAAACAGGAAAATTCCTGAAATTTGTTCTTGGATATCAATTTATTCCAACTTTTAAATAAGACAATCCAGTGCCTTCTTGCCAAGAAAGTGAATTTACATCATCAAATTATGCAGAACAAATTGTTTAGGTTACCGAATATTACTGACTGAAATTATTTTTAAATTATATTGGAAATATATTTAAATTATGAGGGCTTTGTTTATTTCCTTTTTAGAACTTTGTTATCCCTAAACATTCTCTAGATATTTTGTTTTTGAAATAGTGAAATTGTGGGGCACCTGGGTGGCTCAGTCATTAAGCATTTGCCTTTGGCTCAGGTCATGATCTCAGGGTCCTAGAATCGAGCCCCACATCCGGCTCCCTACTCAGCAGGAAGCCTGCTTCTCCCTCTCTCACTCCCCCAGCTTGTGTTCCCTCTCTCGCTGTGTCTCTCTCTGTCAAATAAATAAAATCTTAATAAAAAAAAAAGAAATAGTGAAATTGCAATGTGATTTACATGACACTAGAATCTCATAATTTCAAATCTATTTATTTTTCTAATTCCTATTTATCACATTTTATTTTAAGGGATTTAATACATTTAAAATATCACCAATAAAGGATTTTTTTTCAAAAACATGTTTCTGTTTTATAGCATAATTGATGGTGATATATTTTTAGGAGTTCTGTTGAATATTAACACCAGGGACGCCTGGGTGGCTCAGTGGGTTAAAGCCTCCGTCTTTGGCTCAGGTCATGATCCCAGGGTCCTGTGATGGCTTGGCAGGAAGCCTGCTTCCTCCTATCTTTCTGCCTGCCTCTCTGCCTACTTGTGATCTCTGTCTGTCAAATAAATAAATAAAATCTTAAAAAAAACCCACCAAAATTTAAAATGTATTTTCTTCACATTCTAGAAATTATATAAATCACAGCCAAAAATGAATTTTAGTTTACGATAGCTCATGTTCTAGTGTATATGAATTATCTTTATAAATTTGTCATGTTCAGTGTTAAGTATTCATTTTATTCTTAAATTTTAAATCCATTGTTATTCATGACACTAAATTTTTAGGCACTTGTCTTAAGGACCAGTAATGGTTTAAAAAGTGATGAGAACCTGAAATATTTCATTTTCCTAAAACACTAGCACAAATCTTAGTAGCTCCCTTACTGGGTGGAAGTATATAAACATTGTGCTGTAGTAAGTGAGACCCAGCTGGATCAATGACAAGCCTCAAAATTACAACCAGTTCTAGTTCTATGCCTTTTTTCTGTTGTGAGTTAACTTATAATCACATCCTGTATTTTTTTGTTACTCATCTTCTCAGGGAAACTGCCTTTTCCCAATTTAAACAAATCAAAAAAGTAATTAAAAAATCAAACAAAAACACCATAAATGCCCAAGTATTTTTTTGACTGAGATACATTAAAAAAGTATAGTATTCATAGATTAAATGGTATCTTCTTATAAAACTTATACTTGACTTTTTGTTTTAATAGCTCTTTTAGGAAACAGTTTATCTCCACTGATTGCATACATGGAAATAGGAAGAAATATGCTGTCATCAAGTGTTTCTAATTTGGGCTGAACTTAAAAATAGGACAGTAAGTTACTGTTTACCTGTTGTGATCTTAAGGGTACCAAAAAGCCCTTGTATCCTCTAACCACTTACTTTGCTGATGAGTGAAGTTTCCAGTAAGATCATTTCTTGGCTTTGTTACAACACAGAGTTCATGGGAAGGATAACAACACGAAATCTACAGAACTTACGTTTTATGTAAGGGAGCTTATCACAATGTTTCCTGAGTAAGGTGGATAAGAAGGAGCGAGGCTTTGAGAAAAGGGGGCCTCCGAAAGGAAAAGGAATTATTAGTGTGGAAGCACTAACCCCAAACTAGAGGAGACTGAGCGACAATTCCCCTCCATCCTTTGGGCTTGTTTAGCCCTTTTCATAGGGCTAAAACATAATTAGCAAGGGATATGATGACAGTGTTACTGCCCCTTAATAACTATTCCTTATTTGCTACTTAATAGAAGGAGGTAAGAGAGCTGAGTATTTTAGAAAAAGGAAAAAACAACAAAAACAAAAAAAGAAGATAATGTTGAGAGTTCTATTTTAGACTTGGCTGAGTTTATAGGGCCAGTCAGCCTAGCTGGTGTTCGCCCAGAAGAAACAGCCATTTTTCAGAGAGTATAATAACCATTGTACAGTACTTGCTTCTTGTACCAAAGCTCAAGGGCACAATTCCTACACCAAAGGGTTGAAAAATTAGTCACATTTGGGTCTAATCAGAGCCGTTTAAATGGTCCACTGCTCAAATGCTTGTTTTTCCCTCTTTTAGGGTGTTCAGTAGAAAAAAAAAAGCTTATTATTATAGAGCTCATATTCTTACAAAGGTGAAACAGTTTAAAAGTAAAGTGAGGGACGCCTGGGTGGCTCAGTTGGTTAAGCAGCTGCCTTCGGCTCAGGTCATGATCCCAGCGTCCTGGGATCGAGTCCCACATCGGGCTCCTTGCTCGGCAGGGAGCCTGCTTCTCCCTCTGCCTCTGCCTGCCACTGTCTGCCTGTGCTCGCTCTCTCTCTCTCTCCCTCTCTCTCTGGCAAATAAATAAATAAAAAATAAAAAAAAAAAGTAAAAATGCAGAAAAGATATGACAAAGGAATAAGAGCCCCTCTTAATTTCCCTTGTTCCTAGGTATGGTTAAAGAGGAGGAGAAAAGGCAGTGTACAATGACCTGTCATATTCAGGACACACTCATACTGAAAAAGTGTATATTGTTCATCTGAAATTCACATTTCACCAGCATCCTGCATGTTTTTATTTAATCTGACAGATTCTAGTTTAGGGGCACAACAGTCAAAAACTTCATTTTGAAAAGAAAAAAAGATAGGAACATGATAAATATAATAAATATAGGACTTTACCTTGAAAAAGACTTCCAGTTTATTGTGGAGATGGGTGTCAGCTTGTGAGTTATGTGAGGAAGGAGGGGTTCTGAGGGTTATCTAAAATTGGAAGGAAAGTCCCAGCACCTGCTGTAGATGGTCCTCACTCATACCTAGTAAACTGAAGTCACAACTAGACATTGGAAGGTAGGTGGGCACCTTGTGTATCCCTCTGCAGCTCGGGTCAGTTGAGTAGAGCCATTTTCCTAAGGGCCAGGAGATAGTCTGGTTTAGTTACCTCTAATTTTGAAGCATGATGCAGTCTTGGACAATACATAAAAGAAATGGCATGGCTGTCTTCCAATAAAGCTTTGTGTATAAAAACAGGCCACCTGCCGGTTCTGCATAGGTTTGCAGACCCATGGCTTAATGTTTCTTGCCTACAAAATCTCATATAAGCAAATGCAGAAGTTGCATTACGCTCTCATAGTTTTCCAAAGACATCAGTTGTATTGGAACAAATGTGTGTTTTCAAAACAAGTTTTATAGTTTATTCTTAAGTTTGGCATGTTAGGATAAGGAGTGCGTGGACATATAGCAAAAGGGTAAAATTGAGATGAGTCATTAAGGCTTGTCCTGGGAATATAAGTAAGCAAAACTGTTAGTTGGAACAAGCTCAATCAGGTTCACTTTCTCTGCCAAGACACTTTCTATTTTCATTTCTTAAATTTAATTCCTTACATTTAACCTTTGGTTTTCACTCTTCATTTGATATTTAAAAATATCCATTTATTTCAGGAATCTCTGTAGCGCCTTTTACATTTATTTTAGACTTTTGGAACCATGTTAACTAAAGTTGTAAAATCAGAACATTTAAAATCTATTTCTCTTACTTTAAAGTAACATATAACTGATAATATAATTCTTAAAGAGTCTGTATTATTGAATATACATTTTAATATTAGGACCAGGAATATGCATTGTATGTAACTGATACAGAAGGTAGCCTTTTTTGACTCCTTGATTTAAAATGGCCTTACATTTTAGATAGAACATTTATTACTTATGTGTCCTCTAGAACACTTTCATGTTTGAAGCACATACATGCTTTACTATCTTCTCTAATGCAGACACCAGTTTGTATTTGTATATAACTGGTGAATGTTTCAGGAAGTACCATATTAGTCTGTGGCATATTAGGCATATTAGTCTACTTGTCTGAGAATCAAGACTTGCCGATACCAAGAACTAAAGTAATATTACTGAAACTGTTGCCTTTTTTATCTTCCAGCTTTTTGTGGTACTAAATGTTAGTGAACACTTGATTTCTAATTCTTTTGTCTACTTTACAAGTCTTGATATGAATATGAGTAAGTTTGTCTTTTTATTATAGTTCTGAGACCTTGTACATGTGTCCTTTGGAAAGACTCGTTACTGAGACATTTGATTTCCTATTTCAGGTAGTTAGTGCTTAAACAATTGACATTTAAAAAAAAGTTAATCCCTTATTGTTGAAGAATAGCAATCCCTTGATTTTTTATGCTTTTATTAAATATTAGGTGTGATGGAAATATTTCTAAGTACAGTTGACATGGGGTTAATGTAGCCAATCCCCTGCACAAAAATCTAAGTATAATTTGACTCTCCAGAAACTTAATGACAAATAGCCTACTGTTGACCAAAAGCCTTACTGATAACAAAGAGTTGAATAACAAATATTTTGTGTGTTCTGTGTATTATATATTATATATATATGTATTATATATAATTCCCAGAATAAAGTATATAAAGTAAATAAAATACATATATTCCTAGAATAAAGTAAGAAATACTTTTTGTAAGAAATACTCTTACAATGTTATATATTCTTAAAATAAAGTAAGTTGGAGAAAAGTAATATTAAGAAAATCAAAAGGAAGAGAAAATACATTTACAGTACTGTACAGTATTTATTGAAGAAAATTGTATTTGAGTGGACCTCTGCATTTCAAACCTATATTTTGTCAGGGGTCAACTGTAATTCCTTATTAGAGAAACTGATTTAGGAGTTTTAGTGGGACTCAGATTCTTTCTTGGGAAATGATTAAAATGATAATCACATTGATTTTTCTCCTCATTAATGATGTTTTTCATTAATAGCTGATATTTTTCCTTGTAAATATTTTGACAGTTTCATTATAATTCTGTATGCCCTTCGAAATATTTTCAGGTTTTAATGATGATTGGTTAATGTCTTGAGGAAACTTTGAAGTGACAGCATTGAATATTGATGCAAAAGCCCCTACTCTATCAAATTATGCCTTTTTTTCCTTTGAACATCTTTTGTCATCCCTATAAAATAATGCTTTGTAAAAGGCCACATGTAATAGTTCTCTGCTATGTGTGATGTACAATAATTTCATTTTAAGCAATTTGACATATATGAACTTAAGTTCTGCATTGCTTTCCTTTAATTGTGTTCTAGGGAAGCAATAAATAGCCAGGCTCTAACAGGCTTTCCTCTGAAGTCTTTACAGTTAGAAAAATCACTTTAGGCTAAGAGCTCTCTAAATCATTGCAGTGCCTATTGCAACAGGTGCTGCAAAGGAATTAAATGTAAAAGGAAGTAAAACAAAGTAAAATCCATTGTTGAAACACAGTTACCACTGGCATAATTTCTTCCATCCCTTCTCCTGAACCCCTACCCATCTAGCTGCCACCATCCTTTAAGCAAGGGTCAGGTAACTTTTTGTGAAACCATGTCTGTGTTTTATTGCCGGGCTTATAAATACCAGGTAGCTCGGCTTCAGCAGTTGTTTTTCTGACTTTTTGGCTCTGGTGAATCATTATGAGGTGCAGCTGGGAAACCAGCGCTGGGTGGCCAGTGAGGGATCGCTTTTCAACAGGTCTGCTTTTGTCAAGTCACCCTGAAAGGAACCATTTTTCTCTAAGTCTTTTTCAGAGTGTCCTAAATATTCAGTGATTTGCAAGATGATTAGCATTTTAGATAAAATTTCGCTTTATCAAAACCTTAACCTCAACTGAGTTTAAAATTCCTTCCCTTTGTCCAAAACAATAGTGTCTTACTAATCTACATGTTGCAAATAGTGGAAAGAACAGTGAGAAATTTGCAGTAGAGGCTGGAAATGGGACTAGGATCATGATTAGCAATTGTGAGAAGTCATTGTTTCTTAGTTAATGGACTTAGTAATAAAGGCTTTGTTACTGGCATAGAGTGAATGTTATTCAACAGAGCCTACATTGCAGACTCAACCCGTGGAAAAAAAGGGCAAACTTCCCTACTTGAGTCATTGACTATCAACACAACCCCCTTTTTGTATTGATATTGTTCCCATTTCTCAAGTAAGAAGTAAAATTTAAAAAAAAAAAAAAAAGGCAGGTTGCTAATTAAACTCTTTCTACTTTGTATCTCTTGAGCCAGGCTCAAAGTTCTGGACTATATGCTGAACTTGGCTGGGCTATGTCATATTACTCTGTACTAACTCTAGGAAGCATTAGAGCGTTGGAATTGTTTCTGTCCTTAATGGGAGGTCTGGCCGCCATTACACCTAATGGACTCCTACTCAACTTTTAGATCTTAGAAGGGCAGTATTGCTTTGTGGTTTAGTGTTCAGACCCTGGAGTAACCTTGCCTAGGTTGCATCTCCTTTTTTGCCTCTGTGTGACTTTGTGAACAGTGATGCCCTCTTGGGAAATTATTTAGTTGTTTTGTACTTCACTTTCTGTATCAGTAAAAGAGATGATAGTAAGAATTATTATGAGGATTAAATAAATTAACCTTTGCACATAGTAGGTGTTTAGTATGGGGAAGATTTTGCTGACTCAGTAATGACTTCTGTTTATAAGCTCTCACAGCCTCTTAGATTTCTCTTTAGAACCAAGGTCAGAGTTGCAGTTTTAACTTTGTGGTAATGTTTTATCACTTGTAAAATATTCTTACTGACTCTTTTGAGGTTGACGGGGATAGAAAAAAGAGATAAATAGATTTGACCATGTGAATCTTCTAAGTTCTGTGTGTTATCCATTTTCGACCATTTATGGTTTAAAGCATGAGAATATTAGGCAAAATTCAAGGGCCAAGAGAATATGTATTATAGAAATTCATTTAAGGTATAGTTATGGATGATTTGTTTGAAAGTCAAGTATAATTCCAATGCTCCTAACTGTGTGTGCCTAGCAAGGAAAAGGAGACAGTATGTTTTTATCATCATTGTACCCGTAAAGAGCTTTAATTTTATTCTGTCTTTTTGTAAAAGACAAAAACAAGAACAAAAATACACAAAAACCATAACAATGGGTATGCTTTCTAACAGCTGAATGTTTTATTTTTCATTATTGATTATATATACTAATCAGATACGGCTAATTTAAATTCAACTTTCCCCTTCTAGCCATGTTGTTTGCTTTTTACTTTTTAGACAATATGTCATAGTAAGATTCTAGACAGTTAAGAGGAAAGTCTTTCTTTCACATAATTAGGAAAAAAGTGATTTTTAAAAAGGGACTGGGGAGGAAAATCTTGATACCTGATAGTTTCTTAGGCAGATTCATTTTTAAAAAGAATATGTTGAATTTTTGGATCCTGAAATTGATTACCGTGAAGTTGTCTGGGATCCCATGCCTTTAGAGGGTCTTTCTATATTCCCAGAATAGGCACACTTTGGTTTAAAGAGCACTGTGTTAAAACAAGAAATAATTGAAAGTGACAGTAGAACCACTAAAACTGGGCAGTTCTTATCTGATTGACAAAAGCATTTAGATAACAGTGACTTTTGAAATTGCAGAAGTAGTGAATATAAGCATTAATGATAGCATTTTTGCTAATTCCAAACATTTTTGTAAGATTTCGATACCTACCTTAAGGTTTCAAATGTCATGATCACAAACAACAAAAGGAAATCTCTAGATTTATTTGAGAAGCAGTAAACCTATTAGCACAAAATGGAAGATTGTGGCTGACTTTGAGTACTAACTTCAGTGTTTTTAGCATATCCTTGGATTGCTGTTATGTTTAAGACATTGCTTATGGGATGCTGGTTAATAGAAACATATGGTCCCTATGATGGTTTTGGAAGGATGAAGGAGTAGAACAATGAAAAATGCTTTGGGCTGAGGAAGGCCCTTAAACTATTGCAGTAATTTCAGGATAAATATATTAGTTGCCTTGAGGATAAAATGGAAAAAAAATATTGCAGGGAAAAATACTTGAAAACTATCATTTTTTTAAAAATATTTTATTTATTTGTTTGACAGAGAGAGTTTAAGCAAGGGGAGAAGTAGGCAGAGAGAGAGGGAGAAGCAGACCCTCTCCACTGAGCAGCGAGCCTGACGTGGGACTCGATCTCAGGATCCTGGGATACTGGTTGGGCAGATGCCCAACCGACTAAGCCAACCAAGCACCCCTAACACTATCATCATAAAACAAGTGTCATCTCATAATTTATCTGAGTCATGAATCTTAGTGTTAAGTGTTAAACAGGGTGCCTCTAATTCTGTATTTCTAATGAGGTTGCAGTCAGGCTGTTGGCCAGGTCTGTAATCTTAGCTGAAGGCACAGCTGGAGGAGAATCCATTTCTGGGCTTACCTCTGTGGGCCACTGTATGGCGCTGCGTCATGACATGGCGGCTGAGTAGCTCCAAAGTGAACCTTACAAAACAGAACCTCAGTTGGAAGCCACAATCGTTTCTGCCATATACTTTTTGTTAGAGGTGAGAGAATAAGTCCACCCCCCCCCCCCGCCCCAAGGGGAATGGATTACACAAGCTTGTGAACACCTACAGGCGAGCATCACTGGGACTCCCTTTCAGGCTCCTCACTATAGATATTAAAGCCTCAGATGTAGATTTGGTAGAAGTAGAAAGAAAAATCTATATTTAGGTAAGTATTGATAGATTTGGGGGAGATTTCTCTAAATTTTAACCATGGCTAACTCAAGATAAGACCTTGAGAGAACTTACTTTTCTTCTTTAGGCCATAGGTTTCCCATTTGTACATAGAGGTACTGGGCTCAATTATACCTAGATTTCTTTATTATTTGGTGTTTATGTCATTATATTCCTTGCATCTGATTGTATTTTAAGAGCCAAGGAACCTGATCGGGTATAACTGTCATCAGTGATATAATTGAATTAAGTTGATTGAAAACGATTTAGAGGCCACTGGATCTGACAATTGTAATAAGGCCAATAGGGGATTTTTCCAGAGAATTTTCAGTGAGTGAAGGAGACAGAACCTGGACTGAAAGTCATTAGAGGTTGAAGTGGCTGTGAGATAACGGAGCCAACATTTTTGGTTGCTGAGGTGAGAATTTGGGCAGTGAAAGGAAAAGACACCTCTTCATGTGTGTTTGAGGGTGTGTGTGTGTGTTTTATTTTTTGTTTTTTTAAAGCCTAAGAGACTTTCATATATTTCCGAGAAAGAGAGCGAGCAGCATATTAAAAAGCCTCGGTTTCATTCATCTTTGTACCCTGGGTGCTTTGTATAGTGCCTAGAGCCAGGGAAACAAGGCAAGGCTCTGGCAAGTGGAAGCAGATTTCCTCCCTTTGTCAATGGAGGCAGAGAGTATAGGTTGACAGCCCTCTTTAGACGGAGCCTGCCCGGACTGAATCCCCGGCACCAGCACAATTTATGTTTCGTGGCATGTACTTGCTGAAGTTTCTGAAAGTTTTTGTGGCTCAGCTTTTCCATATGTAAAGTGATATAATTCCAGACTGCACAAAAAATAAATGAAGAAAAACAAGAACAACAAAGACAAACCAAAAGGTATATATTGATTAGAGTGGCTTAAGACACTCTTAGAACTTAATACCCATGAACCCTTATTATTAACTGGTTTTATTTAGGACAAAAAGATTTTCAGGCATTTTCTCTTGGATCTAACCATCTCTAATTTCTCTGTTATCTGGAACATTAATCATGGGCTTGTTTTGTTACAGTTTAGTGAGGCAGATATTTATTGACCTTCAATTAGATGTGAAGCCTTGTGCTTGTTTGATGGGATCATAAAAATGAATAAAACATGACCTTGTGCTTTGGGGCCTTATTGTCCAGAAGGAGATATACCCATGTGAACAAATGAGAGTGATAAAGTATTCTTGAGCCTGTGATAGAATTTTGAATAAGCAAGCATTTTGAGGAATTCTGAGGAAAAACCTTTGTAATGAAAAAAATTCATGGATTAGGGTTTATTTTCTGATCAGATGAACTTAACGAATGGATTAATATAGATGATCAGTGAGCTTATGGCCAAATCTACTTTTACCAAAGAGTCAGCTGACAGAATATTTTACAAAAAGAAGTTTGGGTATATAATAAGAATGTAGTGTGCAAAAGAACCCAGAAATACTTGAAATGTTGTCTTGGCATTTAGTTACAAGTGTCTTATAGTAGTAATTTCTAAATAAGGAAAATAAAAGAAGTGAAAAAGGTCCTGTCACCTTTTGTGAATGATGGTGAAAAAAATTCAGTTTGAATTTTTTTAGAATTTTTATTTCAGTATAGTTAACAAACTCAGTTTGGGTCTTTTGTGAGGGAGGCTTTCTTCCGCCTCCCTACCACATGAGTTTCTCAGAGGTAAGTATGTGTAAACAAACAAGTTTCACTGGGATTTATGATAAATTGCCTTTTTAAGACACTGAGATAATTTCTTTATTTACATTATTTGTTGAATACCGGTGTTTATAGAGTATTATTAGTTGCTAAATTCATTGAACCAAAGTGGCACACCATTGTTTCCTTAAAATCTTGATTTTTTTTTTTTTGAGGGGGAAGTGTTAAAATATTCATTTGTCCAACAAGAAGGAACAGTGAGAACAGTTCAAATAGCAAAATACACCCGCACAATGAGAAGTGTCCTTGTTGTGTTCCTTTTCATGACTTTTTTTCACCCTAAACAAGAATGAATATGCTAATTTCATCAGTACCAAGATAGACTTTATTAATAGGAAAAGACCTCCGTATCTCAAAGCTTTAGCCCTAAGGAATTACCTCTTTAGTATCAAAGGCGTAAATGCATTTCACCTTAGTGTTATTTTATATTTTACCTATTTATCCAAATGTAGTGTATCTCTTCTGAAGATAAATCATTTTCTCCCTCAAGATTTGGTTCCTGCTTAAATTAATATAAATTACTGCCCAACTCTCATTAAATCACTATTGCCCAATTACATAAAGTTATGTTTTTAATTTAAAATGATTAATCTCTCACTAAGGAACGTGTACGCCTCATAACAATCAATTAAACTATTTTAGACTAATCTAACAAACTATTTTAGAATGTGGAGGGAAAATATAAAATAAATATCTTCACACTGTGCTCTAAATGATCATTCTGAACAGAGTTTTCACAAGCTAGGGAATTTTCTGAAAATTCTAGCTTATCACGTTCTGTTCTGTAGTAGTCTTTATTACATGCCCCATGTCACAGCATACCTTCATTCTCTGTGTAAAGAAAAAAAAATGTATTTGTTTCAGTCATGAAATTTTAAGCATATTTGATTAGAACCTGAAGAAGATGAAACAATTTGGAATACCATTGACAAAATTACTGTTACTCCAGCTGACAGAGAACAAAAATGTTTCATTGTGGTTGAATTCAGAGCCCATTTCTGAAAGTGACAACGATTTATAGTTTCTTTTCTGTCAGTCCCACTTAGTCCCCGTGGTACTACATCTTTCTTGAAGTATATAAGGAACAGTTAGCGCTAATGGTAAGATATTTTCTATAAAGGTATATTGTAACGGTAGATTTGGGACATGTTAGCAAAGCCACTCTGATTTTTTGAAACGGTGATGAATCATGACTACCAAGAATAAGTCTTGATTAATATTCATAAAATATATCTTACATTTTCTTTGTTTTGTCAAAATATCTGCCAAGATCTTGTGTTAAATGCTACAACTATAGAGATTCCTCAGGAGCTTTGATAGTATTTCAGTGATTTAAACTTCAATTCAAGAATATTAAATCAGGGATAAATGAAACTTCTAAATGCTATTGAGTAGATTTATAGACTATGTACATTTGGTGTTGAAATCTATAGACATCATCTTATTCATTGTGTAGCAAATCTACAGATCACATGCTGATAAAAAATAATGGTGATGGGGTGCCTGGATGGCTCAGTGGGTTAAAGCCTCTGCCTTCGGCTCAGGTCATGATCCCAGGGTCCTGGGATCGAGCCCCACATCGGGCTCTCTGCTCAGCGGGGAGCATGCTTCCTCCTCTCTCTCTGCCTGCCTCTCTGCCTACTTGTAATCTCTGCCTGTCGAATAAATAAATAAAAATCTTTAAAAAAATAATGGTGACATTTAATTTCATGATAGTACACAAATATTTTAGTAAAAAATGTGGGTGAATTAGAAGTGTTATAATCCATGTTGTCCCTTGAACCCTTTCTTGGGCTGTGCTTAGTTTGATTCATAAGACTTGTCATACTTATCATTGTATTTATGAGTAAAATTTTCTGTTGCACGGTAGCCATTCTCTTCTATCTTATGACTACTAACTTCCTAAATTAAGTATTCTTTCTACACTTTGTTAACATAATTGGTTATTCAGTAACTGTTCTTGCACATCAGTAGTTTATAAGGGTGACTGTTATTGGTAGGGGTTTTCTATCCCACCTCCTACTTCCCACAAAAACAAAGAACTTGAACGTACTTCATGTAAAAATACGAAAGAAATATACAGAAATAAATGAAAATATATTGACCAAATCTTACTCTTTCTGATTTGAAAAAGCATTATTCAGACACAACTATGCCTGATATGTAACTTTTAAATATCTATATTTTGTTGCTTTTTAGTAGTTTTTTGTTCAGGATATCTAATTTCAACTATACTTTGGGCCTCATACAAATACCATAAAACCACAAAAGTCAACTACATTGAAGAAATTAATGAGATATTCATGATCAGCATTTTTTTTATCTGGCAATATGGTCAAGCTTTGGTGTAGTGATCATTTCTGCTTTATTATTAAGCCTTAATAATATATACTTTTTAAAAATAGTGATATTTCACTTAAAAAAGAAATGATTCACATCAAAAGTTATTAAAAAAAGAGTCAAATTAAAAGAACTTTTTTTTTTAGTATAGCTATTAATATTTCATGACGCAATAAATTCTCTGGGTGAAAGTGCTAGGTAAAGCAATGTGTAGAATCAAGAATTTTGAACTCAACCCTTTAGTTCCTTGTAAACAGAAAGTTACTTCCCACCTGTAGTTTACACTTTCTTCAGTTTAGGATGTTTGACAATGTATCCCAGTAGTAAGGAATGTGTGTAGGGAAAGGATACAGAGAATGTAGGGAAGTAGGACATAACATTTTCTCCTCCTTACTTGTTTAAAAATTTGACAGGCTGTGTATAATTGAAAATATGTCTTGGAGTGTGTTTTGGGTTTGGAGTCAGTGAATTCTGCCATAATATTATGATCCTTCCTTATCTTTATTATTTTAAGAAGCTTTAATTATTTTGGCATAAAATATATTTTTACTAGAGAATTCATGAAAATAATTAATTTTTGAAGTTTAATGGATTACATTTCTCCATTTAAAAAAGAAACCTTGAAGTGGATGATTTTAACAGTTTTCCTAAAGTTCTAATACACTATAATTACTCAAATATGGACTCTGTACTTTTTATATATATTAAACTATTTTAGTTAATTTCTCCATAAAATATTTCAAGAGTCCCATGTTTCATTTTTATTTCCTTATAAATTTGCTTGAAGAATAGAACATAAAATAATAATCACTTCATTTGGAACAGAATCTCCCAAAGCCAATAAAAAGTTGATCTATGTCGGAGTAATTTTTATGGGTATCTAGGATGAACTCTGTGCTACAAGGATTAATGCTACATTTCTTTTTAGGCGATTGTGTATCTTCTGTTTAATTTTAAAATACACAAGCTGGCTTTGAGATATGTGTTTGTATAAAAGCATCTGCTTTGATAACAGGGTGATTCTGGTAATAGTGTTAGTGAACCTTTGATTTCTTTTCTGAACACTGTGAGTCAACAAAGCAAAGAGAAAGGAAAAAGAAAAGGAAACATAGTGGGGTCATGTCTGAGAGTGGCTAATGGATGTTTTCGGTTTAATGATGTCTGAAATGTATTTTTTAATGCTCCTTGGAATTCAAAGAAACTTTTTCATTACATTAACTGTTTTAATCGCTGGGAACAATGTTCTCCAGACTGCCAGGCACATTTCTTTTTGGCCTCTGCTCTATGCTTTCATATCTGATTTAAAAATTGGGAATCCAGTATGGGACAATTTGACTCTTTCTCTTTCACGTAAAGATCGTCATGTTAAACCTATTTCTTGGATCTAGATGAAGAAGATATTTTATAGTTTGATATTTCTTGTCAGTATTCAGCAAATTTGCCCTTAACTGTTGATTTGTAATAATATATCCCTTATTATCAAAATTTTAAATGTGCATGTGTATGTGCATGTTTTATTTGTGTTAATATGAAATAAAAGCACATTTTATTTCCAGTAATGTTTCCATGGTGAAGAAAAAACATGTAGGTAGACTCTAAAAAACTTTTCTTTATGTAGCATAGGTCATATAAGAAATTTTTAACATATTTTTGTTGTTTGATTTATAGACATCTGAACTGAGACTTCCTGTTTTTCTCTTCCTTTTACTTTAGATTTTGCTTATTAGCTGGTCAACTCTAGACAGAATTGTCAAGGAGGAACCTTTTTGGCATTTTATTTCCCAGTCCTTTTTTTTTTTTTTTTTTTCCCTCACACTTAGTTCCCAACCAGATACAAGTTTTCCTTCGTATTTTGGATACTAACTCCTTATCAGATATATGATTTGTAAATATGTTTTCCTACTCAGTATGGTGCCCTTTCATTTCTTGATAGTTTTCTTTGTTTTGCAGGTTTTTAGTATGATGTAGTCCTATTTGTTTATTTTTGCTTTTGGTGTCAGATCTCAAATAATCATCATGAAGATTGATGCCAAGGAGCTTACCACCTTTGGTTTCTTCTAGGATTTTTATGGTTAAAGTTCTTGCATTCAAGTCTATTTAAGTCATTCTGAGTTAAGTTCTGCATATACTATAAGATAGTGGTTCAGTTTCATTCATTTGCATGCTGACATCTGTTTTCCCAATAAACTTATTAAAGAGACTGTCCCTTTTCCTTTGTATATTTTGGGCTTCTTTGTCACAAATTAATGGGCTATATATGCATGGGCTTATCATATATGCATGGGCTATCTACTATGTTCCTTTAATATATGTGTTCCTTTTATGCCAATACCATGCTATTTTGAGTATTATAGCTTTGAAATATAGGTTGCTCTCAGGAAGAGTGATGACTTCAGCCTTTGTCTCCTTTCTCAAGATTGCTTTGGCTATTTGAAACCTTTTACGGTTCCGTACAAGTTTTAGAATTGTGTGTTCTAGCTCTGTGAAAAATGCAATAGGGATGTTTATGGAAATTGCATTGAATATGTAGATTGCTTTTGGTAATATGGACATTTTAACAAAATTAATTCTCCCAATTCATGAGCACAAATATCTTTACATTTATTTGTGTCTTCTTTAATTTCTTTCATCACTGTCTTGCAGTTTTCAATTTACAGGCCTTTGCCTACTTGGTTAAACTTATTCCTAGGTGTTTTTTTTTCTTCTTTTTCATGGAATTGTAAATGGGATTGCTTTCCTAATTTCTCTTTCTGATAGTTCATTATTAGTGTACAGTAATGCAAAATATTTTTGTATATCAGTTTTGTTTTCTGCAACTTTACTGAATACATTTGTTCTAACATTTTTTTGATGGAATGTTTAGGGTTTTCTATATAGTGTGTGATACTATTTGCAAATAGTGACAGTTTTACTTCTTTCTTTCTAATTTGGATGGCATTTATCTATCTATCTATCATCTATCTCTATTTTTCTTGCTTAATTGCTCTGGCTAGGGCTTCCAATACTATGCTGAATAAAAGTAGTGAGAATGGACATCTTTGTGTTGTTTCTGATCTTAGAAAAGCTTTCAGCTTTTCACCATTGAGTATGATGTTAACTGTGGGCTTGCCATGTACAGCCTTTATTATGTTGGTATACATTCCCAGTAAACTCACTTTATTGAGATTTTTTTATCATAAATGGATGCTGATTTTTGTCAAATGCTTTTTCTGTATCTAATGAGATGAAAATATGATCATCATTTTATTAGTGTGATGTATCATGTTGATTGATATGCATATGTTGAGCCATATTGTTTTATCCCTGTTTTACCCCTGGGATAAACTCCACTTGACCATGGCATATGATCCTTTTTTTTTTTAAGACTTTATTTATTTACAGACAGAGATCACAAGTAGGCAGAGAGGCAGGCAGAGAGAGAGAGAGGGAAGCAGGCTCCCTGCTGAGCAGAGAGCCTGATGTGGGGCTCGATCCCAGGACCCTGAGATCATGACCTGAGCTGAAGGCAGAGGCTTAACCCACTGAGCTACCCAGGCACCCCGGCATATGATCCTTTTAATGTATTGTTGACTTCGGTTCCCTAATATTTTATTGGGAATTTTTGCATCTGTGTTCATCAGGGATAATGGCCTGCAATTTTCCTTTCTTGTGATGTTTAGCTTTGGTATCAGGGTAATGTTGGCCTCATAAAATGAGTTTAAATGTATTCCCTCCTTGTCTAATTTTTGAAAGAGTTTGAAAAGTGTTGGTATCAATCTTCTTTGTGTGGTATGATTCATCAGTGAAAACTGCTTGTGGACTTTCATTTGTAGGGAGTTTTTTTTTTTTTTTAAGATTTTATTTTTATTTATTTGTCAGAGAGAGGGAGAGAGAGTGAGCGAGCACAGGCAGACAGAGTGGCAGGCAGAGGCAGAGGGAGAAGCAGGCTCCCTGCCGAGCAAGGAACCCGATGTGGGACTCGATATCAGGACATTGGGATCATGACCTGAGCCGAAGGCAGCTGTTTAACCAACTGAGCCACCCAGGCGTCCCGAGTAGGGAGTTTTTTAAATTATCGATTCTCTTTAGTAGAAATTGGCCTTTTCTAATTTTTTATTTTTTCATGATTCAGTCTTGGAAGGTTGT
Source organism: Mellivora capensis (assembly GCA_004024625.1). Classification (NCBI taxonomy): domain Eukaryota; kingdom Metazoa; phylum Chordata; class Mammalia; order Carnivora; family Mustelidae; genus Mellivora; species Mellivora capensis. The sequence continues at coordinate 28,920 of PISX010002108.1, forward strand.
ATATTTCTAGAAATTTATTCATTTCTTCTTAGGTTGTCAGATTTGTTTGCATTATAATTGTCCCTAAGGTCTTTTATGATCCTTTGTATTTCTGTGGTATGTTATAATATCTCCACTTTCATTTCTGATTTTATTTATTCAAGCCTTCTTTTCTATGTGGTGAGTCTAGGTAAAGGTTTGTCAAATTTGTTTGTCTTTTCAGAGAACCAGCTCTTGGTTTCATTGGTCTTTTCTACTTTCTTTTTAGTCTCTATTTCTGTTCTGATCTTTGTTACTTTCTTCCTTCTGTTAACTTTCGGCTTCATTTGGTCTTTTTTCTAGTTCCTTTAGGTATATAGAATTCTTAATTTTAAATAATAATGAATGAAACACATTGACTTAATTACTGAACAGTTTATAATGGTGAATATTGATATTTTTATATAATTATAAAATGAAAATGTGCCTAACACACCTCTAGTGTTATCCTGGCTGTGGTAATGAACACTCATTTATTCTAGACACGTAGGTCTCAAATTACAGAATTGCCAATGACCTAATTAATATGCAATGATAAGCTCAATGATGTGATTAATCAAATTAAAGAATTTTGTGCATTTTTTCATTTTGACTAAAATGACATAGTAGTAACAAGGTTTCATTTGTGCAATGAATACAATAAAGAATATAACAAGGTGGAGGCAAGAGAAAGGCAAGAGAAAGATACTCTATAATAGTGTCATGTCTTGATGAATGATGCTTGGATATAAACCTTGGTTTTCTCAGCCTCTCTAGGTCTAATGAGGAGCTTGAGGAAGATGGAACTTGGAACTTCATTTTTATTTTTTAAAAAGATTTTATTTATTTATTTGACAGAGAGAGGGAGAGAGAGAGAGAGAGAGAGAGACAGCGAGAGCAGGAACACAAGCAGGGAGAGTGGAAGAGGGAAAGCAGGCTTCCCACTGAGCAGGGACCCTAATGTGGGGCTTGATCCCAGGACTCTGGGATCATAACCTGAGCCGAAGGCAGACGCTTATCGACTGAGCCACCCAGGCGCCCAGTACTTGGAACTTTAGATGACTTTAAAAGATCCAACTTTAAAAAACCAACAAGACTCACCGAAAATGTACATGTTCTTCATGTGGACAAAACTGATATACTTTATTAGGATTTAAAAAAAAAAGTCGTGACAAGATAATGAAAGCCCATTAAATAAAATTAATTCATGGAAAACTTTATGTTAGCAATTATTGGGACTTTATACATTAATTAGGTACTTTTATTAATACCATGGGCAAGAGTGAGATACATTGTATTTATCCATGCTTTATTTGAATGCCACATGTTGAAATACACATTTTTATTAAAGATTAAAAACTAAATATAGAGGAAAGAGAAAGAAGGACACCTATCAGAAGACCACTATTTTCGTGACTAAATATCTTATGCTTTCACAAAGAAAAGTAATGGTCTTTCCTTTTATCAAACATTTTTATATATAAGAACTAAAGGAGTTATACTCTGTGTTTAAAATCTGTCATCCTCATGCATAGCATTAAAAAAATTTCTATGCTAAGACAAGGCTGTGTTTTCTTCTTGAATGCAGCTGTTCTGGCATATTTCAGGGATCACCTTATTTCTTTAAATTGCTAATAAATCAATGTCTAAAATTTAAAGTGAAAATAATCTAAAGGTCGCTTTTAACTATGTCTTTTCATAGTTAGAATAGAATCCTAGACATGCTAGAAAAAACAAAACCAGAAAGCAGATATGCGCTGATTCTAAAGCAAGTTAAAGAAAGACCTTTGATGATTCTAATACACATAATTTTTAATTCTTAAAAAAATTGTACAAAATAACAATTATCCGATGAAGAAATATTTTTAACCTAAGGATATTTCAACATTTTTCGTGACAGGTTGTTATCTACTTTTGCTCTTTATCTGCTATCCCTGTGATATAAAGGATGAGAATATTTAAAATGTTAGTTAAAAATGATCCAGATATCATACGTATAATATTCTTCCAGCTTTGTTGTTTTTGATGGATTTTCCAGCACAGTCAATCTGTGTTCCCTACTTTATTTCTAGCTATAACCAAGTGTTAAACAATGACACTATATATCTTTTTTGTACAATTTGCCAACGTTTGTTACTTTGGAACCTAGGTTCTCCTGAATTGTCCTTGTGAAATCACTATTCTGCAGAGAAAGGACTGAACAAAGAAATGATTCATGTACTGAAACTTCAATGTGATTTTAAATCGCATAACTCAAAGATATTTTTACCAAAGAGGAAAAAAAAATGCCTTTTTGTAGGGGTCAAAACAGTGGTATCTTTAAATAAATAGAAGTCATTCAGTCATTTTAGGTGTCTTAATTAAGATAATAAAATTTTGTGGAAAAAAAGTGTCTCACAGGCTTTTATCTGAAACAGTCTTTATTAAAATGATTTTGGACAGTCACTTTTATGCATCTCTTTTTGAAGTTTTCATTCCTTATGCATTTCCGTGTAAAGTCTTTATTTAGAGTGGGTTGCTATGTGGCCTCAATTTATTTAAATATAACTTGGGGATAATTATATAACATATCTTATTACCTAATGGGAAATTTTTTTAAAAGCCATTCTATAAAATACTATCTTGCTTAAATCAGTGAGATGATTTCATTGAAGTTCCTAGGTTTTGAACACTTTGGGAAGTATAGGAAGTCAGAGGATGCAGCATTAAGAAGTCTAGGAATGCTTAGTGTGCCAGTTTTTGTGGTTAGTTCTTCATTTGCTTTCACATTTCTTCAGTTTCTTCTGTATTGTTCTTCAGTTTAACCAAGGCTTTTTGTTTTTTAACAAATTTTTTTACATATTCCAATTTTTATTTGAGTATAGAATGATAATGTGCCTAACACGCCTCTAGGATCATACTGGCTATGGTAATGAGCAGTCATTTATTTTAGACACCTAGGGTCTCAAGTTATAAAGTTGTCAGGCATCTAAGTAATACATAATGATTAACTCAATGATGTGATTTAATCAAATTAAAGAATTTCATGCTTTTTTCATTTTTACTAAAATGACCTAATAATAACCAAGTCTTATTTGCACAGTAAATATAAAAATGAATAACAATAATTGTCTTAGGCAAGTCACTATATTTGATGAGTTTTATTATCTTGCTACATCAGAAAATATTTGTGTAGATATTTTTAAGAGTTAGTCAGTGTAATTTTCTAAGTGACAAGTGCTGGACATTATTTAATTTGAGGTGTCATTTATTTTCACCATTATTAAGTATAGCAGTTAAACAGATGGTTCACTGAGATATAACAGTTGACTAATGACAGCTTTTAATGTATTCATAGGCATTCTCTTTTGCTAGTTTATTAAAATCACAATAATTTTGAGTTGCAATATGTATTGGATAAAAATATGAATAAATGGTGTAAAAGAAGTATATGCTATTTTGTATAGTTGTATATATGTTTATATAACATCTATTTCATATATACAATTGAGCAAATATGTATATTAATAAATACATATTCTGTTATTTAAATTCTTTAATTATGGGAATCTAAGTAAGATCTCTTTCTCTTTTTTCTTTCTCTTTTTTTCTTTCCACAGCATCTTTTGCTTACTTTCCCCACACCTAATTTGATGCTTTTTAGTTTTTCCTTATTCCATTCCATGTCAAATTCTACAGTGATAGAACAAACAGAAGATGAATGGAAAAAAGGATAGTTTCATTCTGATTTCTTTTTACACCCTGTTTGCTATTTTGCCAACCAATTAAAGCTCTGGAAGTTGAGGAGGGGTATTCTTGATGGGAAAATTGGCTTTTTTTTTTTTTTTTAAATAGGCTTTTTTATCCTGAAAGCTAGAATGCCAATATCTCCATCTCATAATTGTTTTATATTATTAGGATAAAATACTTAGAATGAAATAATACATGTAAAATGATGTCAGTGGATTAACACCTACTAAGAACCCCTAAAGAATAGTTTTTATGATAATTTCTACTAAATTATATGCATTATACTATAAATATTATATTTACTTTAGTTTTTTTTTCTTCTCCACAAAGAATACATTTTGGGATTCAAGTAGCAATCTTAAAGTTAATTTTCGTAAAAGGGCCCATTTCACAAGCTGGTAGCTATCTATAAATGCTAATTATCAAAGCATTACTATAAAAATGTATTGATGCAGTCATATTTTTAATCTGTGTCTTGGGGTCATGCTGAATCTTACTGTGGTATCTACTGATTTTAAAACAATAAATACATGTTTAAATAAACTTCCAGTCAGGCTAAAGTTACAGCAGAAATATTGCATCATATGCTACAACCTTAGAAACTCTCCCTTGACAATAATGGTCCCTGACTCCCTTTGAGTATTTTAGGCACTGATACTCCATAATGGGTCATTAAGGAAAATGTTTAATTTGAGACCTGTCCAGGTGTGTACCCTACTGAGATGAGATAATTTCAAAACATGTGTATTTTTTCTCCTGCTTGGTTGCTACTGATATACTAACTACAAGGAAAGAAATATGGAAAAGCTTTTTGGAATACTTTATGGATCACAAAGACAATACATTTCTTTCATAATCTCAAGAAAATTATTTAAAACATATATATCTTTTTTATTTAAGAAGGTTCTAAAAGAATTATTTTTAGACCTTGTCTGATATACATTTTTTTTTTTTCCTTAGGATTTCATTTATTTACCTGACAGAGATCACAAGTAGATAGAGAGGCAGGCAGAGAGGGAGAGAGGAGGAAGCAGGCTCCCTGCTGAGCAGAGAGCCCAATGTGGGGCTCGATCCCAGGACCCTGGGATCATGACCTGAGCCCAGGGCAGAGGCTTAACCCACTGAGCCACGCAGGCGCCCTGATAGACATTTTTTAGAAGTTTCCAGTATTGTATTTTTTCCTTTAATATTGTTTAAACTGCTTTTGAAAAGGAGACTTATGAAAATTTTTTTAAATTTTGTTCTAAGGATTTTATTTATTTATTTGACAGAGAGAAAGATCACAAGTAGGCAGAACAACAGGCAGAGAGACAGAGGGGGGAAGCAGGCTCCCTGCTGAGCAGAGAGCCCGATGTGGGGCTCAATCTTAGGATCCTGGGATCATGACCTGAGCCAAAGGCAGAGGTTTAACCCACTGAGCCACCCAGGCATCCTGAGATTTAGAGAAATTTTTAACAATGTGAATATCGGGTTCACAGTCAAAATGTTTATATGAAAGAGTTGAATGGAAATGACCAGTTGTGATAACTAAGCCACAGTGAAACTGTGATACAGTCATCTAGCTCATAATGAGATTTAACTTCCCCCTACATTCCTCTTGGTTTTGGAAAATCTTCAAAGAAATTGTAAGTAGATATGTATTTTTCCTTATCTGTCTGAAAGAATTGGAACAGAATGAATTTGACATTACTACCTCATTTCTTATAGCTTCTCTATTCTAGACTTTATTTTTGAAGTCAGTTTCTTTGTAAAGGGCATTGTTTTTAGAGAAATGGTGTTAAGAAATGAGATGTTTTCTAGTTCAGGCCCCTGAATTCATTAATGTGGCTTGATATGATTCTGGTCATCAAATTTGATGTTTAAAGCTTATTGTTCTGGGCACCTGGGCGGCTCAGTTGTTAAGCATCTGACTTTGGCTCAGGTCATGATCCCAGGGTCCTAGGATTGAGCCCCGCATCGGGCTCCCTGCTTGGTTGGAAGCCTGCTTCTCTCTCTACCACTCCAATGCTTGTGTTCCCAATTTTGCTGTGTCTCTTTCTGTCAAATGAATAAAAAAATAAAAAATAGAAAAATAATAAATAATAAAGTTCATTATTCTCAGCTATGTATATAACTTTTTAACCAATCTAACTGTAGTGATATTTGCACTGATGATATGTTTTAGATTGTTGCAGGAGAAAATGTGATTTTTTTAGTTTAAATCAAACCCTGGAACTTTAATTATAGCACAGATTTACACTAGATAGAGTATATTATCATGGTTTTTAATCTTGAAGTACTCAGGTGATTTCAGTTATAAAATTGCCAAAAAGAAAACAACATAAGACAGTACTAATCTAGCCCAATCATAAAGCCTTTGTAGATAAAATCCAACAAATATTAGAAACATTTAAGATTAACTGGATCACTTGTTGATTTGATTCTTTATTTTTTAAGATTTATTATTTATTTGGGGGGGCGGGTCAAAGTGAGACAGAAAGGGAATCCCTAGCCGACTCCCCACTGAGCATGAAGCCCAACATGGGGCTAGATAGATCCCAGGACACTGAGATCATGACCTGAGCCAAAATCAAGAGTCAGAAGCTTAACCAACAGCCCAGGTGTCCCTGTTGATTTGATACTGGACATTAAAATAAGTATGACAAAGTCACAAACTATTCTAACAAAGTCACAAACAATTTGAAGATACATCTGGTGTTTTGGTGATGGTGGTGTTCCTGCCCCCCCTCCGCCCCCCCGTAACACTCAGTTCCCCTTTTGGGAAAATTTTAATTAAATGAATTTAATAGTGGTGCTGACTGGAATGAGATTGATAGTTTTTGAAGCCTTCAACATTTTTGGGGGGAGATATCTCTTTATGTATTTATTTTTCCCTGATTATTTTCAGCTTTTTGTATAATTTAAGAAGCACTTGCTTGGCACCTAAGAACCTCCCGGATCATCATTTTTGGGTTCGTCACCTAATATAGTCTGTGGTCTCAACCCCTCACTCATCCAGAAAAAGCATGAATGAAATGGTCATTGGTATCTATTCAAATGTACCAAAGACATACGTGGTGCTAGGTAGGAATTATTTGACAGTGAAGATAATGAGGGGTTTCTGTTGCTTGGATGATTCTCTCAATCGGAAGTTTGAATGTAACCTAGCTCTCCATCTCATGAATGAGATGAATAAAATGAATGAGGTGAATGAAATTAAACACTAATCTTTCATGACTAAAAGCACCTTACATTTACATACAGGGTTGTGTTAGCACAGGAATGTATAGCAAAAATACCATAGTCTAACAAAGGACAGAAGTTTATTTCTCACAGTTCTGGAGCGTGGAAGCCCGAGATCAGGGTGCCAGCATGGTGATAGCTCACCTTCTGGGTTACTGACAGCTGGGTTCTCTCTGTAACCTTACATCATGGAGGGGGCTGGAAACCTCTCCTAAGGCTTCCATTCTTGTGACCTAATTATTTACCAGAGTCTCCACCTACAAATACTATCACATTGGGCATTAGGATTCAACATGTGAACTCTGGGGGGACACCAACATGGGGCTTATAGTAGGTCTGCTGTAGAGTCCGTGATGAGTCCACATGATGAGACTTGGCAGGATCACATGAATGAAGCATAAGCCATAGGTCTAGACTGTTCAGATGTAAATCTGGGCTTGTTCATTTTTAGCTACATGACCTCAGGCAGTTCTTTAACTTCTTGGTCCCTGAGTTTCCTCCTTGGTTAAGTAGGTATGATAATAGGCCCTTTCTTTAGAGTTTCTATAGGAATAACAATAATGTTTATATTTAAAATCGGTGAAATGAGTTAATATGTGGAGAGCTCTTGGGACAGTGCCTAATATATAAGGGCTCAGTATGTGCTTATTGTTATGAGCAGGACTGTTTTGCCTGCCGCACTGTAGGTTTTGGAATAGATTCCCATGCTCCTCTTAGAAATGGAATTATTTACCTTGAAGTAGATACTTTTTATATTCTGAATATTTTAAGTATCGTTTGTGTGTCCTTCCTGGTTTCAGCTTCTCTTGGAAACATAAAAATCAATCCTTGATTATAATTATAAATGACATATTTATTGTAAAGGAATTGTTGATTTTTTGAATATTCTTTTAAATAGTAGCCATGTTCATTCAGACTTATTTTTTTATTCAGATATTTTTTTTAAAGATTTTATTTATTTATTTGACAGAGAGTACAAGTATGCAGAGAGGCAGGCAGAGAGAGAGGAGGAAGCAGGCTCTCCGCAGAGCAGAGAGCCCTATGTGGGGCTCGATCCCAGGACCCTGGGATCATGACCTGAGCCAAAAGCAGAGGCTTTAACCCACTGAGCCACCCAGGCGCCCCATCATTCAGACACATTTTAACAGCTAATATTGATAATAAAAAGTTGAGATTTTTATGAGTATAGATGACTTTTTAACAACATGGGCTTGAACTACTCTGGGTCCACTTAAGTGCGGATTTTTTTCCTCCAATAAATACAGTATAATACTGTAAATATATTTTCTCTTCCTTATGATTTTCTTAATATTTTCTTTTTTCTAGCTTTATTGTAAGAATACAGTGTATGATACATACAGCATACAAAAATATGTGTTAACTATTTATGTTATTGGTAAGGATACTAGTAGTGAAGTTTTGAGGGATCCAAAAGTTATATCTGGATTTCTGATTGCACAGAGTCATTGCCCCCAACCCCTGCTTTGTGCAAGGGTCAACCGTGATTTTATTCTTGAAAAGTGAAGTAAAGGATCTATTTTACAAATCGGATACATGGAAAGAGTATAAGATCTACTTTTGAATTTGATCTCACTTAAAGCAGTTGTTTTCTAAACTAGTTGCTTTAATGTCATTATTTTTACTTACCTTATTTTCAAACTTATTTTCAATTGCACACATCAGTGGAAAAAAATATTCTCTTATTCAGAGCCTGTTGGAAACAGACTTCAATCAAATTCTTTGTAGGATCTCAGGGAAGAGGTTAACTCAAGGACACTTCTCAAGAAAATGATTCTGTGTAAAACATCAATCTGTTTCATGGTTAAATGATATGCTGCCCTAAAGCCCAAAATAGCCATGTTCATTAAATCCAAATTTGTTCCTAAACATTAATAGACACTTATTAGATTATAACATTATCTGAAAGACAATTATATGGGACTTTTACTCTAGAGAACTTTCTTATTAAAATTACCTTCCTAGATTACTTGTTTTCTAACATAGCATCAAACTATGTTTGAAATATAATTATTAGGAGATAGGTGTTTTACTTAAGCAGTGAGAAAGTCATTTGCTAGTTTTTGAGTTTTGAGATTTAGCATTTCCTTGCTTGACAAGTGTAGTAAAAGCAATTAACATTAAAAAAAATTAATTGAATACAAACAGGTCTTTCTGTGCTCTGACCTCTTTGAAACTTGTGGAGGAGATCGTAAGAAATGAGGGAGGAATGGCTTGACTAAAAGTAGTAGGAAGATGCAGTTTTATTTCTAAACTACAATTCCTACTTCAAGTTGTATTAACTTTTTTCCTTTATCTTCTCTGCCCCTTCTCTGTTTTTTTCCTTCTACTTCTTATCCTGATTTATTTTTCCTCCCTGCCTCAAAAAAAAAAAAACCCAAACAACCAAATAAACAAAAAAACCCCAAAAAACGCAACTGTGGTATTTCTACAACTTGAAAAATTGTTGTCTTAACTTTCTTCAAATAATCTATATTTTAAATCACAATCCTTTCCTTGTAGGTCACTGCAAACTCCCACCATACTAACTCTGGCAAATATTGTCATTGACACCATTAGCCTAAGGTATTTTTTCTTTCCCCTCCATTTTCTTCTATATACCCCTACCCATTTAATGTAAACGCAGTGTTTCTAGTGCACCTTCTCATCCTATCCGCTTTCCTGCTTAAGCACTCACAAACTTGTATCAAATGTTTTGTACTACTCATCTCCAAATGTAATCTCATTTACCATTTATAACCCTGCTTTTGCATTTAAAACCTTTTATTAAATGAAAAGAAAGTTTTTTTCCACTTATTGAATGTTGACTCTTGCCAAGAATCTTTAAAGATTATATATACATATGTGTGTGTGTGTGTGTGTGTGTGTGTGTGTGTGTGTGTAAAATGAAATTTCCTTTATTTAAGCCTTGTAACCACCTGGCGGAATATGGATTAATTTCAGATGTGAACATTAGGGTATAGAAGATTGAAGTAATCTGCCTGTGGCCATACAGCTCATAGTTTGAAGAGGGAAGACTTAGCACTTTTTCTCACTCCAGAGTTGATGTTGTATCTTGTTCTTTTTGCGTCTTATGGCTCTGACTTATGTAGTATTTAATACTTGAAGACAGGAGCTTAGATTTTTTTTTTAATGCAGTAGTAAAGGATTAAGAAAAATATGGCCACATCCAGTTCTAAGTAAAGCCATATACATACAGAGTGTGCATGAAGTTTCTTCCAGGTTGTATTTGACTTCAATGGTATAAAATATACATCTATAGAGATAAATAATACAGTTATAGTTTGTTATTTGGTAGTAATGCATTGCCAAATGTATGAGAGTACCATTGTATCTAAAAGCATTGTGATTCTCTGGAATCAGCATTTGATCTCAAACAGCATGATAGCCACTAAGCAGTCCTAGGCAAGTTTGAAAAGTGGAGACTGCATTATCTTTGTGTGGTACCATCTTAGGTACTATCTAAATAGTAGTTCATTAACTTAATGATTCATGTAATATCTCTATTTCAGTTAACACCTCTATTAACTCAGACTCTTTATTTCAAACCAGGGATCATTTACACAAATTAAATTCAGAACAAAATATTCGAGTGTTTAGGAGCAATATAGAGGATTATAAAAATTTTTGGAACATATTCACTATAAATATTTCCTGATTCTGTCTTTTTTTTAAGATTGTATTTATTTGAGAGAGAATGAGCAAGCATAAGCAAGCAGAGGGAGAGGAAGAAACAAACTCACTTCTGAGCAGGAAGCCTGATGTGGGGCTGAATCCCAGGACCCTGGGATCATGGCCTGAACTGAAGGCAGATGATCAACCAGCTGAACCCCCTGGGCGCCCCCAAATATTTACTCATTCTTAAAAGACAGTGCATGCAGTGAATTTTACATATTTACTTGATTTTTGCCTTTAAGTATTACAAAATCATATTTAACTTTTTTCATACCAACTCTTAACCCAGAACGGTCATCCTTCAGTCACTACTTAGTGATATCTTACTCATTTTACTCATTTCTACACATTCTAGCACAATTACCATTCTCTTCTTACAGGTCTTTCAGATCTTCCAAGCTTGATTATTTCCTCTATGTTTTAAAACTCTCTCTAAATATAAATATTTAGATTTATATTTTATTATTTGTATTTTCCATGTTATCTCTTCTTCTCTGTCCTTCCTCTGCATTGTTCTCTTCCTGTTCTTTTCTTCTTCTTTCTACAATGCAAAAATCATGCCATATATATAACATACATGTGTATACTGTATGTTATATATATGGCATATCTTCTACAACCAAAATTTGTTTACATTGTTTGCATTCACTGAAGATCTCTTGGTACACATTGCCAAAGAAATACATGTGTAGGTAGATTGAATTCAATATTTTTTTAAAATATTGCATAAGATGATTATGTATCTGTCTCCTCAGTCTCCAAAGGGATTTAGCACTATTTAAGAAAGTATTATTACTAAATTATTCAGCTCCTTATTGCTACTCTCTCTCTATATATAATATATATAATATATTATATATATATATACTATATATATATATATAATAGTTAAATACTTTTGTAAAAAAATTTTGATGCAAATAATTTAGTCCCTCACACACAATTGTAGATATGTAGGTGAATATTCACCTTGTTCCAGTTTTTTTAATCAGAAACTCAATTTTTATGTGATTCTAAAAGTGAATTCATGTATAAGAATTTTATATTCTTCATGTCTTCCCTTTTTTCCCTCATCCGTGAAACTCCCAATGACTTTCTTCAATGGAAAGGAAGAGAATTTTCTCAACACTAGCATTGATCCCTATATCATTTATCGATTGTTTTAAAATTTATTGGATAGGGACGCCTGGGTGGCTCAGTTGGTTAAGCGGCTGCCTTCGGCTCAGGTCATGATCCCAGCATCCTGGGATCGAGTCCCACATCGGGCTCCTTGCTCGGCAGGGAGCCTGCTTCTCCCTCTGCCTCTGCCTGCCACTGTCTGCCTGTGCTCGCTCTCGCTCTCTCTCCCTCTCTCTCTGGCAAATAAATAAATTAAAAACAAAAATTTATTGGATACCTAGTGCTTGGCCCAGTGTTAGGCAGTCAGAGTAAAAAGGAAGAAGAAAGGGAAGTTTTCCAGGAAAAGATGTTTAATTGCAGTTTGAAGAATGAGTAAAGTTATAAGAAAGAGAAAGGGGGGCTCAAAGATGAGAAAGGACAGTGCATTCAAGAGTCTGCAAGTGCCCTAGGGTGGCTAAAAACACAGGGCCCTCTATGAAACATAGTAGGACCAGTCAGATATCAGTAGGATATGTGATTCATCTGCATAGCTATCAATCACTGTTTTCTTTTTGAGTATTTCCGAGTCTTTTTTTTGGTTCTGTTTTGGTTTTAATCTATGTAAGCTTTTTATTTTGTTTTTCTTTTTAAATTAAAAACAAAGATTTTATTTATTTTTTTGACACAGAAAGAGAGATAGCAAGAGAGGGAAAACAAGCAGGGGGAGTGGGAGAGGGAGAAGCAGTCTCCACTGAGCAGGGAACCCGATGTAGGACTTGATCCCAGGACCCTGAGATCATGACCTGAGCCGAAGGCAGAGGCTTAACCCATTGAGCCACCCAGAGGCCCCTTTAAATTTTTTTTTTTAAAGTTTTTTTGAAATTGGTTTCAGTGGGGGAGAGAGAGAAAGAGCAGGAGGAGGGTCAGAGAGAGAGGCAGATAAGCAGACTCTCTGCTAAGTGGAGAGCCCAACTCAGGGTTGGATCCTAGGACCCTGAGTTCATGACCTGAGCCTAAATTAAAAGTAAGATGCTTAACTGACTGAGCCACCAAAGTGCCTCAGTTTTTTAAAGTTAATATTTAAATTCCAGTTAGTTTACAGTGTTACATTAGTTTCAGGTGTACAGTGTGGTTAATTTAACAGTTCTATATGTCACCCAGTGCTCATCACAATCAGTGCGTTCCTTAATCCCATATCCTATTTAACTCAACCCCCTGACCCAGTTCCTGGTTAAGTACTTTTTTATTAGTAATGTAGTAGTATAATGGCTTTTGAGTTCATAAATAAAGACAGAAAAGATCCTTAACTTTATAGTAGTGCTTTTGTTTCCCGAGTCAAAATGTTAAGACAGAGTGTTTAATTTTTAAAAAACGAATATGGGAGTGCCTGGGTGGCTCAGCAGGAAGCCTGCTTCCCCTCCTCTCTCTCTGCCTGCCTCTCTGCCTCTTGTGATCTCTGTCTGTCAAATAAATAAAATCTTTAAGAATAAGTAAGTAAATAAATAAAAAACAATATGATCAATAGGACCAAAGCTAATAGTATACTCACATGTACCCTCTTGGTTAAAAGATAATAGACAATCCTTTCAGCAAACCCCAAGAAAACTTTAAAAGAAACACAATACCTAGAGGTTTCAGAAACTGTCAATTATACCTGACATTTTTAAAAAATTATGTGTTATACTCAGTCTAAACTCCTATAAAATTCTTTTTGCATCTACCCAGTGATGACCACACCAAATATTTCAATATATGATAGGATTGTGATGGGGGAAGCTGTCTTATAGTCTGCTGCCTCATCTTGCTGCCCTGCTTCTTTTCCTTAAGAGTTAACTGTTTCACAGAGTTTCCATCCATATCAGAAAGAGTCTTCCATGTAGAACTGCTTTTGGAAAGGCACTTTTGAGAGAAAAGGTCATCTGTCATTTCATAGGACATTGACTATGAAGCATTGCTGTATATCTGCTTATGATTATGCAATACTAGTAAATCATTGAAATCTTGCAATTTCAAATTTGAATAATCAGTGTTAAAACCTCTCATCTCAGCATCTATGCATGACTAAATACTTTGGGTGAAATATAATTTCTAGTCCTACTAAATTAATATTTATCAAAAACACTTAGCTCTTTTTGGTTACAATGGATGGCTCTTTTTTAAATTAACATATAATGTATTATTAGTTTCAGGGGTACGGGTCTGCAATTCATCAGTCTCACACAATTCACAGCACTCATCATAGCACATACCCTCCACAATGTCTATTACCTAGCCACCCCATCCCTCCCACCCCGCTCCATTCCAGCAACCCTCAGTTTGTTTCCAGAGATTAAGAGTCTCTTATGGTTTATCTCCCTCTCTGGTTCCAACTTCTTTCATTTATTCCTCTCTTCCCCTATGATCCTCTGCCTTATTTCTTAAATTCCACCAATCAGTGAGATCATATGATAACTGTCTTTCGCTGATGACTTATTTCACTTAGCATAATACCCTTGAGTTCTATCCACGTCATTGCAAATGGCAAGATTTCATTTTTTTAAAAGATTTTATTTATTTATTTGACAGAGAGAGACATAGCAGAGAGGGAACACAAGCAGTGGGAGTGGGAGAGGAAGAAGCAGGCTTCCCTCTGACCAGGGAGCCCAATGCAGGGTTGGATCCCAGGATCCCGGGATCGTGACCCAAGCCAAAGGCAGACACTTCATGACTAAGCCACGCAGGTGCCCCAAGATTGCACTTTTTGATGGCTGCATAATATTCCATTGTATGTTTATAACATCTTCTTTATCCATTCATCTGTCGATGGACATCTAGGCTCTTTTCATAGTTTGGCTATTGTGGACATTGCTGCTATAAACATTGGGTTGCATGTGCCCCTTCTGATCACTTCATTTGTATCTTTAGGGTAAATACCTAGAAGTGAAATTGCTGGGTCATATGTAGCTCTGGTTTCAACTTGTTGAGGAACATCCACACTGTTTTCCAGAGTGGCTTCATCAACTTGCATTCCCACCAACAGTGTAGGAGGATCCCCCATTCTCTGCAACAGTGGATGGCTCTTATTTATAAACATAGTGAGCTATGTGCATATAAATCAGATTACCCAGATGCTCTGTGACAGATAGTTACTTGTTAAGGTAGTGACAGATGTTAAAATAGCTAGATTAATCTTTATGTTTATATTACTTTTCATAAGTTTCCATATGTGATTTTATATCAATAAAAATATAATTTATGGAGAATGATTGTGATAAATATTTGATTTGTTAATGAATATAACTTCAAATAATTCAAGTGTCCAAATCCATGTACTAACTGTGGAATACAGATAACACTCCAGTGATATTTATAAACATTTTAATATAAGGTTGTTTTGTTCTTTTTATTTTTTTCCCTTGATTTAATAACCATGATTTCCCTATATTGAGTGAAGGGAGAAAATTATGTTAAATAGGAAACTCCTGTATTATAATTAGCAATGGGGTTGTAGGAGCATAAACCAATTAATTATTAAATAGTCACATGGCATTTTATACATCTGGTATGTTCCAAACACATACAAAAATTAACCTCTCAGAGAATCCTATATGACAGAAAGAAGTGAATAGGCAAAATAAAACATAGATTAATTGAAATTGATAAAGTTCATATGGAGTAAAGTTTGTAGTTAACAAAATTTGTGATAAGTGAACATATATTACTTGGGGAAAATGTACAAAATTAAAAAAAGGTTTTAGTATCTTGTCTAGATTATTATGAGGGGAAAGGTATAATAATAAAATGCCATTTTCCTTGGAAATAGGTTGAGAGTAAATTATTTTACAGAAATGTGATTAACATCTCAAATGAAAGTAATAATTCCAAGATGAATAGGATTCAGATTGTAATACTAATATCTATTTGGAGTGTAGAAAGGAAGCAAATATGCAATAAAAATGAAATCTTTCAAATATGATTTAAAATGGGTATATAAAAGACTTAAACTGGAAATACAATTATGACACTAGAATTTAAGGTGAGAGTTTCCCCAAAATAAAATCAGTGTTTTAAGTTTATTTTTTTAAAGATTTTATTTATTTATTTGAGAGATAGAGAAAGAGATAGTGAGCACAAACAAGGGGAGCAGCAGGCAGAGGGAGAGGGAGAAGCAGGCTCTCCGCTGAGCCAAGATCCCCATATGGGGCTTGATATGGAGCTTGATGTGGGGCTTGATCCCAGGACCCTGGGATCATTGACTGAGCCAAAGGCAGTTGCTTAACCAACTACAACCACCCAGGTACCCCTAAATTTAAAAGAACTTTTGTTTCAGCAGTAACAAAAGTTCAAATATTTTCACAGTATAATGTATTAGATGTGAGTGCAGGTTAGTTTAAGTCAAACAAATAAGGGATTTTCTGTGTAGTTTATGAGAAAAGCCTTTAGTTACATAAAATACTTGTAGAATATCTTTCCATGTTGTGATTTTTTTTAACTTCTAGTGAATCTTCAGTCAAATCACACACTTTCATCATTATAATCTTAAATATTAATAATGTAAATTAGGATACTTTAATCAACCTCACTTTTTAAATTTGAATATTTGAAGAGCAATGAAGTTTGGTAGTTTTGTTTTAGGACATATAAATCCGAGTACCTAATCAAGGACTACACTAGAATATATTCCTTCCAAGTTTAACTGGGTAACAGGCAAAACTTTTGCCATATTGTGGTAATCTTTGATAAAAATTAGAAATGCCATCTTTCAAGAATAATTTTTAAAGCATTAGTATGTTGATTTATTATTGGAAATTAGTGTCATGAGTAATACATTTGAAACATGAGAAACACTGAAAATTCTTCTTTATGAAACCTCACATTATTTTAGTCTGCATTGTTCAGCTATAGAATTCTTAAGGAGAGTGTGCATACCTAGACCTGGGCTTGGATAAGTCTCTATGTTAGGCTATGCTAACCATAGGTGCAGCCACCATCTGTCACCATACAACGCTAATATAGTACCCTTGACTATATTCCCTGTACTGTACCTTTTATTCCTGTGACTTACTCATTTCATCACTGGAGGCCTGTATCTCCTACTCCCTTTGGCCCATTGTGCCCATTACCCCCCTACTTCCCTCTCTCGTGGCAATCATCAGTTTGTGTCAGGTGTAATTTTAAATCCCTTGCATTTAGCAAGGAGAAAATGACAGCTTTTCGTTTTCTGTTCCTAGAGCATCTCATGTAACACCACATTTTGCACAGCACTATAATTATTAGTGAATATACCTTTTAGCATTTATATTTTACTGCAAGGGGTTTTAAAAGGGCTGTTACATTTTAGAATTGTGGTCACTCTCCTCCTTGATCCCATAGTGTGAGCACAGTGTGTAGTTCATAGAGATGGTGAAAGAAATTTTATTGGAGATGGAAATGTATTTTGAAGTTGACTTGTTAAATGCTTTATGTCATTAGGAAATCTTTTTATGAGTATTTTTCTTGTTTATGTGACTTAATCAGTCTCTAATGCTTTCTCCTGGTTTTTCTTTTCTATGTGTTTTTGAAGAACTGTTTCAGAAATGTCTTGAGTGGAAATCCCTTTTATGTAAAACTGATTGTTTTGGTGGTTAATAACATATAAATTAGAAAAAAAAATCCCAGAAAGTTTTCTGGTATTTTTTTAATGTTAGTGTTCAAACATTAATGGTTTATCTTTCCATATATTATGAGCAATCTTGTCTTTGAAATTATCCATTAAAATTTATGTAGTTTAATTATTGCAATTTTCTTAAATGTGCTCCCAAATTAACACATTATTTTGGGGCTGTGGATGAATGGTATGCAGATGGTGATGCTGGAATGTAAGAACATATTACCAACTTTAAATAATAGCTTCTATTCTTTTCATTTCCTTTCCCCACCTCTGTTTGCACAATAATTAGGAAAACAAATTCCTATGCCCAACTTCAATGTGAAAATGGTTTTATGTCCTATTGTGGTATCTTAAATCATTATTATGAATAATATGCATTTTCTTCTCCTTTCGTTTTTCCTACCCTTTTTATAAAGTAGCTTTCTCTCACTGTCTCGTCACTGTGGAAATACATATCATATGAAATAATCTATTCTGGATTTCACTAAAACCAGACTTCATGATAGCAGTACTCACATTTCACTATGGAAATAACTTTCTCTCTTCCTCCAAAGGATACAATGTTATAATGAGCCTGGTTTCCTTTTAAACATGTCTTCTCTTTTCTCTTTGTCCCTCTCCTCCTACCTAATATACCCATGAGGTTCCATGTCCTTCACTCCTCAAAATCTAGTAACATTTTTAAGAAACACCTAAGTATTATTTTGAAAACTTGCTACATTGTCCCCTTCTTTTGCACAATTAATACCCCTAATTATCCTCTTATATTTTCTTAATTATGTTTACTATAGAAAGAGCGAAGAACATTGGTTTAGAATTTGGTTTGAAATTCTTGCTGCATAACATTTCTGATTTTCCTCCTCAGTAAACATGAGATGATATTATCTGCTTTGTAGATTTGTATGGAGAATTAAATCAGATGATTGTATAATATATAGAACACTGGTCAGCATATGATAGGTACTCAAATTATGTTTATTCTTCTCTTTATCTTGTGACTTCATTTCCTATGTTCTATTTTTCCCACTGCAGTGTGAGTTGTGAAAAAATTGTTCTACATCATCTGCATTCTCAATATCTACTATGGTTAATCTTTAGTATATTTTTGTTAGGTAATGAATAAATAATTCACCTACTAGCTGCCCAGAATTATTTCCAGTGGCAAAGTAGTTCTGTATATATTTATGTACATGTTTGTGTGTGTCTATGTGCGTACAGACATCTAATGCTTATTTTGACACTCGTTCAGTGGGCATAGAGGAAGGAAAAGAGAAAACACGTTATCTGAATGTTGAGAGTATGGAGGCATTATTTCCTGGATGATGTATCAGTCATTTTTAGTATCCTTTTTTAAATGTCCATTAATTGTTACATGTATGTTAATGCTATTTTAAATTAGCAGTTTTTTTCAAAAGTTATTTCTTGGAAAGAGTTACAAACTTACGGCAAAGAAGTTCTGAATAATTTCTTATAAGTCAGAGTGTGCGTAAGAAAAAAGTGAAATGAGACTATTTCAATGATTCCTTTCCACATAGTTTCTCTTTTATCTCAACCACTTTTTTTCCCTCATCAATACTTTTCCTGTTTGTAAAAGTAAAATATTATGAGATTGTCTATTATAAGTTTCATTTTCTTACAATGTGCCTGTGAGATCAAAACTTTTTTCAATCTATTGTATTCAGATATATTGTTCTTGGAGCCTGTTTATACAATAGTGACTCAAAAATATTTTTAAGCTAAATTATTGAATGATCTTGCTTCTTATACATGCATGTTAAAAGAATCAATATGTTAAAATAAAAAAACTAATGAGATGTATAATACTTGTTAAGAATAATAACACTTAATGTGCTAGATACCCTTCAGGGAAGTATGTATTTGTGTGTATTTTATAGAATTCAAGATTCCAAATTTTAACTCACTTAATGTCATATAGACATATCAAGTAATATTACTCCCTCCACTAACAGAGGGGATTGAGGCACTGAGTTCTTAAATGAGTTGCCCAAGGTCACAGTACTGTAGAGCTAGTAATTGATATTGGGAGGTCTTGCTCCAGAATCTGTGTTTTTAATTAGCATGCAATAAATAACAATGCCAGAAATTCACATAAATCTTGTGTAATTTTGCCTTATAACTAAGGCAAGTATTTCAGAAATTTTTGGCATCTATTTTGTCAGAATGAGGCTTATTAATGGACTCTAAAGTAAACTGTCACTATTTTGTATAACCCTTTCCAGAAATTTTTAAAATTTATACTCAAAATGTGAAATTGTTTTTAATATGTGTCAATCACCAGGGGAGGAAAGAGACAGAGACAGAGAGAGGGAATGGGAAAAGGAAAGGAGAACAGCCCAGTTTGTGCTGATTGATCTGTTTTAAAGGTGCTGACTATAAAAGACATCCTCAATTTGGGTCATACTCCTTCAGTAGTTTTGCTTTTTTTTTTTTTTTAAAGATTTTATTTATTTATTTGACAGACAGAGATTACAAGTAGGCAAGAGAGGCAGGCAGGGCGAGAGAGGAGGAAGGAGGCTCTCCGTGGAGCAGAGAGCCCGATGTGGGGCTCGATCCCAGGACCCTGGGATCATGACTCAAGCCGAAAGCAGAGGCTTTAACCCACTGAGCCACCCAGGTGCCGCAGTAGTTTTGCTTCTTAAGATAAATCTGTGCAGTCTTCAAGAGAAGGCAGTTATATAAGTTTGGTTCAGGAAAGTTTCTTTTTTTTTTTTTTAAATTATTTCCATTAACATATAATGTATTATTTGCCCCAAGTGTACAGGTTTGTGAATCATCAGTCTTACACACTTCACAGCACTCACCATAGCACATACCCTTCCCAATGTCCATAACCCCACCACCTTCTCCACACTCCTCCTCCCCCCAGCAACCCTCAGTTTTTGTTTTGTGAGATTAAGAGTCTCTAATGGTTTATCGCTCTCCTGATCCCGCCTTGTTTCATTTTTTCCTTCCCTACCCCCAAACCCTCCATATTGTCTCTCAAAATTCTTCATATCAAAGAGATCATATGATAATTGTCTTTCTCTGATTGACTTATTTTGCTCAGCATAATACCCTCTAGTTCCATCCACGTTGTTGCAGATGGCAAAATTTCATTTCTTTTGATGGCTGCATAGTATTCCATAGTGTGTGTGTGTGTGTGTGTATGTCACCTCCTCTTTATCCGTTCAGCTGTTGATAGACATCTAGGTTCAGGAAAGTAAGTTTTCTTAAGGCTCAGTTTTTTAATGTCATATGTATATTTTATACATTTGAGCAACATTTCTCATCTTAAATTGTAATATCTTGGAGAATAGTTTGCATGTTTTATTCAGTATTCTATCTTGTGTTCCTAGCCCAGTGCTGTGTATTTCACTAGGCACTCAATAAACCCCTTTTGAATGAATTGGCTATGTTTGAGCATAATTAATTAACATAAATCTAGGATCTTCATAGATTAACTTACAAGGATGTTTTGAAAAGTAATATAGTTAAAACAGAATAATTTCTGAATTGAATATTGGGGGTTGGGATGAAAATAAGACTCATACAATTTAACTTTTTGTTTGTTTTAAACTTAGAATAATGGTAATGAATGAATTTTTTATTTTTACTGTTCTAATGTTAGTAAAAATTGTATTTGTGAGAAGTGTGTATACAAAGTAAGGCCCAACTCTATTTGTACAGATTTACAAATTATACAAATCAATTACTAATTTATTATTATCCAAATTGATATAGCATATTTATATTAATTTTTTCAGTGAGACTGAATTATTTGTTTCATTCCGTTTGTAGGTTGAGAAATAAACTCTATGTGGTACATGCATAAATATTGTCCTTTAGGTTACTTACTCATTTTTCTATATGATGCCTGTGTAAATTAATATGAACAAGGGAGGAAGGTTATATAGATGTTCTAGTCAGCAAATAAATCGTCATCATCAAGGAATTCAGATGAGAAAACTTGTATTTGATAACCCATTCTTTTTTCCTTGTTTGCAGGATTCAAATTTGGGATATTGGTGTTTGTTTTTGAGAAATTTTTTTGTGGGATTTTTTTTTTTAATCATCGGTCTTGGAATACAGAAGAGGAACCAGAAAGACACTTATTTCATTTCACTTTGGGAACACTCAACTTTTGAGGCACTCTTACGCCCCGCTACACAGCCATGTGGCCATCACAGCTACTAGTCTTCATGGTGCTTGCAGCACCAATCGTTCAAGGTAAGACCTTTAAATAGATTTTTGTGTGAAGCTTTATGTTGTCACTATTTGCACTAGGTCCTTTCTTCTAAATCTGCTCAATGCTTTAGCAGCTTTTGCCTATGATATATCCATAGAAGTAAGTTAAATTTAAAAGGCCATAATATGTACCATCAGCTGCAGTAAATACAACCTTGAGTTTGATTTCTGAAAGTAGATTTTGAAATGTGTGCATAGCCAATTCTTCGTTATTTTTAAGAGCTTTCAGTGTTGGCTACTGTTTTCCATCTTTAATACACAGAATACAAAGTAAACTGCTTATTTAAATAAGAATTTTTTTTCATATATATACATTTTAGTGCAAAAAATGAAAAAGCCAAAGTGATATGAACATATGCTGAAAGGTAATTTTACTGAAACATGCTAACCAACTCATAAAAAAACATATACTTTGTTCATTTAGACATTTCAGTATTGATAACACAAATATAGTTAAATGCTATATCTTTGCAAATTTTATAAAAAATTATTTATAAATAAGATAAATTATGTACAACTTAGTATAATATTCACTGAATCTTTCTAACAACTGACAAAGTCTACATTTATATTTCTTACTGACAATTTAAAGTTTTCTACTAATCATCATTGGTTTTGCACTTGGATGAAAATGGTATAATATAGTCACTACCTCATACATTAATGGTAATGAAGCCAAAGAAAGGGACACAGCTCTCTTTGGTACTGCTTTGGAGGTCTCAGAATATTAGGATGTAGCAAGTACCTGAGACCAGATTTTAGGCTCTTTAGCTCATTTTGGTTTTTTAATTGACTACAAAAATCTACTGTAGTTTATCACCGAAACAATTCCAAATTTGGCCCATGCTCTTATTTCAATGTGAATTACATTCTGCTGTCATTATAAAAACTGGATAAAATACCTTCTGTGTCTTTTGATGTTTTCTTCTAAAGTTTTCTTGATTTAACACATTTTTTCTAAGTATTCACTACAATATAAGGTACTTCTTTTTTAAAGAAATTAAAGTAAAACAATTCAACCATCCAGTTTTAAATGATGTAAATTTGTAAAAAAAAAAATTCAGAGTGTTTCCTTAATTCATATAGTGATGGAGCACTTACTTTCATGTACTTGAGTACATATAACATTCTGTGGTAAGAGATAATAAAAAAAATTATGTCCCTTTAAACAAGTGTTTTTCTAATTATCTGTATATCTAAAGATTATTCTAATTAGGTTTTGATGTTATAAAGATGCCTCACTCATATAAGGTTATTTTGAGGATTAAATAAATAGCATACGTTGAGAATCTAGCACAGTGCATGACAAAGAATCAGTGTTTGAACAAGCTAATTTCCTTCATTGTACTATCTGCTTCTCTAGTTTATTTTTGTTCTAATAAATGATAACAACCAGAAATTAGCTAATCATGAGAGCTGTTTCATTTGTTTTTGATAATCAGAAACCCCCGTACACACACACACACACACACACACACACACACACACACACACCCTCTCTCTCCAAGGAATTCTGAGAAGTATTTAAAAACTCCTCATAGAAGAACTAGAAATTTGGCCTGGCATATAAAAAAATATTTGGGGCTAGAGTAATCTTTTCTGTTGTATGTGAGCTACTTTACCTTATCTTGACTTTGAACCATATTATGCTACACAGTATAGCAGCTTTCTATTTATAAACTTTATCCTTGTTACCTCGAGTAGGAATTTTAAAACTTCACACCAAAAAATTACAAGTCCATTTTGTCTGCCTTCTATAGAAGGCCTTCTCCACTGCCTTTGTGATACCACTTTGGACTTATAAATAGAGGGCATCATATGAACAGCCTTTGGGGATCCAGCTTGCTCATAACTAAAGGAATGTATGTACCTCTGATCAGTTCTGATCTTACAGGATAGACTTTTTTTTTTTTTTTAGAGTCCCTAACAATCCTGTCTTAAAAGAAGACCACGTAACTTGAAACTTTATAGACAACTGAGTTAAACTGATGTCACGGTTACAGAAGGACATGCTCTTTCCAAAACACACCCCCTTGCCTTCTGTTGTTGAGATGTCCCTCTTCATTTGCACCCCTGACCATAGAGAATTAACTTACCTGGGAATGACTTGAATTGCTCTTTTCTCCAAAGCAAATAATAATGATGACCACTGATTTTTGTGGCCGTAAACTTCAGATGTATTGGTATAATTAATCCTTACAACGTTCTCATGGGTTTGATATTATTTACTATTACTATTGTTATCACTTTTTATTAAAAAAAAAAAAACATTGAGATAACGAGCGGTAAAGGATCATAACTGAAGTAACACAGAGACCCAGAGGAGATTTAAATGAAGGACCTGGCTTCTTGAGCTCTGGTCTTACTGCCCATAGATAAGCAATTACTATCAAAGCCATTCTTTCTTGCAGAGAATCCCATTTCAACTCCTCTGGCTGTTTGGGAGAAAGTGAAACAGAAATGCAGATCAACTGCTCTTCTCCTTTATTCTGAGCACAGACAGATGAGGTTTTGATGTCTTACAGACTTGAGATAAAATTAAGCTCTGCCACCTACTAGTTCTGTAACCATGTTACTTGGTAAACTAGTTAACAGATACCCATTATCACCCATTGTGAGCCAGAAAACTGTGCTAGCTGCTCAAGATATGGCAGTAAACAAAAGATTTTAATTTATCCCTCAAGGAGCTAACAGTAACTTAAAATTTTGTAAGCCTACTTTTTATCTGCAAGAATGAACATTTATTCCATGCAGAGTTCTTTGAAGAAGTAGATAGAATAATATATATGTATAACTTCTAACATAGTGTTTGGCATTTTGTAAATCTTCCTTATATTTTATTTGCCTACCCCTAATTACCTGGAAATGCAGCTAACCCTCTGAGCATTAGATAGGGAAATGGCTACTTCCCTGGCTTCTTACTGTGAGAATTGAAATAAAGTTTTTTTCTACTTGAACCTCAGCATTTAAGTTTTTTTCCCAGTAAATTCTTGACACTTGTTTCTGTTCAAAATTATTATCAAGCCAGTATGTATGAAGGCTTAGTACATAATTCTCTCTATATAATAATAGAGTTATAAGTGTCGGTTATGCAAGTATACAGCTGGTAGTAGTGTATAACAGGTAACATAACTGTCAGGGATGGATTTGGTTCATGATTTTCACATGGGCAAAATTAGAAACTAAGCTAAAGAATTAATCATGTTTACGTTAGTTGAATAATCTCCATATTTTCCTAGAAAGTCTGGCTGGTGTTTGATCTAGGAAAACAAACAATCAGTACATCCACACCATATATGTATATATACACACCTTTTAAATTTGGAAATGTCTCTGGTTCTATGTTTATCTGTCCATATTTTATGTCTCTGTGTACCTCCGTATTTCTCTTTTTCTGTTTTCCATGACTGTGCCCCCTTCCTGTACAGCCATAAAACCCTTATCTATAAAGCAACGAGAACTGGCAGAAGTAAAAAGAAACCACTAAAGCAGATGGCCAGTTTTTTGCTTTTAACTAATGTAGTGTTGCATGAAGATAAAGGATTTTTTTGTTCTATTGATATGGTTGGGACCAAGGGAAAAGAAGGGAATTGGAGAACAATAATCCAATAATAACCTGGGCACTTGGGCTCATTGGATTGTCAGTAAAGGAATACCAATGTCCAGTGTGATATATGGGCTAGGAGATCTGGTAGCCAAGCCACAATGAGTTGGGAGTTGAGAGGGTGGTTGGGGTGCTCAGATATCTTAACTATATCTCCTCTTAATTAAATTGTACTTATGAAGTGTGTCACAGTTGAAGAGATAGAAAACAGGGTAATTAGAACTTACTGTGGGTAGAGGGGAACAATATATTTTATGATACTTTTGGATTAAAAAATGGGGTTTTAAAAACTTCTTCTATAACTACCATATGCATATTTTTTTTCCTGCAAGTTTATTTTTTAAAGCTGCATGTGTATTTATATATTTGTGGACTTTATAGGCTAACCTGCTTTTTATTATGTTTAAGAGTTGATTATAATAAACAGCCATTAGCAGGGACAAAACTGCTAATCATATCCATATATATTTAGTATTACATGTTTTTGTATAATTTGCTTTTATTAATCTAATTTTCACAGTTATAATGCCATTTAATGTATCAGTGATTTAAAATAATACACATTTTTTAAACTTCTAATAAAATGTGAAGCTTGAGAAAATAGAAAAATGCATTTCACTACATAGCATCTTACTATATAATTCTCTTTATGAAGTCATGTTTCATTGATTGTGAAAAAGTCAGCTTGACTTCTAAGCTCTGCTTAACTTCGTTAGTTTTAGAAATTAATCATCTTTGGAATGTTCATGTTTGTCAGCCTAGATACTTGTAATACTCCCAGTAATATCACTATGTTTATGGTCAAATATATTATACAAAAAATATCTTTGTCATGGTCATGATATATGAGGCTACTGTGAACACATCCAACAGCATTACCCACCTGGTACTGAATTTCAGTATACATTATTTTGTAAGTTAACCATAATCTCTGATATCACAATATAAACCACAAATATGCATGGCTGATAGCTTTTCCTGCATAAGAATATGTTCAGAAAATTTCCCTTACACACTCGGTATGCAGGTTAGCAATTGGAAAAGAACTTTCTTTTGCCTTTGCACTTGCAAAATGTGTTATGGGTGAATTTTATTGTACTGATACTTTATGGATAACATGTATATACTTTGAGAGCAAAATAGCTTTTTCTTATTTTTGGATTTTATGTCTATTTTAGGATCATATCTTATTGTTTATATTTCTTGGCCTTGGAATAGACTAGGACTACAATAGGATAATTGTATGCTTGATGTAGAAAAACAACTGGATTACATAACATATGAGTATCTAATTATTTATTTTCCTCTTTGCATCACTATTTACGTTCATTCTTAATGTAAGAATAAATGTTCTCACATGTATAATTTCATATAAGCTGCCATAATATGTTTTTCATGCATTTACTTCCTCCATTCTCATTGCTAAATGGTTCTTAAATGACCACTCAAAACATTGAAATGCAACAGTTGAAAGTCTCATTGATTTTTTTATGTAAATAGGAGACCATATATTGTATTATGATCTATTTTGACAGTTCAGAATAAGGCCCTGTTGAAAAATAGGGTTCATTCATTCTCTACTTATTTTGAGTTTTAATTGATAAATTGAAAACAAATACCTTACATTTTATCAATAATTACATTTTTGCTTTATTTCTGTATTTCCCTTTTATTGTCATCTTGGCAGAATTAGTTTTTTTAAATACAGAAAGTTGTCTTCCTATCAAAAAAATCTGTCTTAAATGAAGGATTTGATCAAATAAGCTAGACTACTTAGGGATTTGCCAGAAAAATATGCCAGCTTTATTTACACAAGTAATGGATACACGTCCTTGTACAAAATAGGGTCTCATAATGACATTTGGTAGACTTTCTATGTTTATTTAATCTACACATAGTTTGTGGTGATTTGGATGTCCTAACGTCAAGGTTGTATCTTACTGGTAAAATACAAATACATAGTCTCATATATCTCTTTGTTTGTCATTATCAGTGCCACCTACTTTATTCTCAAAGTAACTCTCCTCATACAAATTTAAATCAGAAAGGAAAAATCCAATAATCCCGTGACCCAATGACATAATTAATATTAATGTTTATCAGATTTTTCTTGCAGTCATGTATATGTATATATTTTTTAAGTGGAATAATGTTAGAAATAAAATTTGTCTTTCATTTTGACTTAACCTTAAAATGTAGACATTTGTGTACTCTATTTAAATTTTTAAAAAATTATAGCATTATATCATATGAAGAAACTATTAAGTCATTGATATATTGCCATTACCAATAGAACTATAAAGGAACACAGTTACATATAAAATTTGACTTTATTTTTGTACCTCTAGAAGAAAATCTCTTGAGATATAGAAAGTTAAAATTTTTTTAGATTAGTTAGTAACTATCTTAAATGAATATTAATAATTTATCAATGCACACTTGCTTGCTTGCTATTAATACAGTTGCTTGAAATTCTGCAAGTTTAGGCTACTATAATAATGAACCATTATTCAGTTATTGAGATATTATTTGCAAGGGCATAATGATATATTCAGAAAATTCAAAAAAGATAAACTTTCTCAGAATTAAGAATATTTTGTGTTCTGATGTATGATTCACACATACACATGATTTGAGTCAAAACAGCAATGAAATGTATGAGTTACTTAAGAAATATCACTGGAGGAAATATATAGAACTTTTATGAGGAAAAAGTCTAAAACTTTTTATAAGTTTTATAAGTTATAAAAGAAGACAATGCAATATACTGTGTTCATAGATGAAAAGACTGAGTATAGCAACACGGACAAATATTTCCAAATTATTTTTTATAGATTTTTACTCAACTGAATTCAGAGTATCCACATAAGCTTTTTTATGTAGAAATTCAACAGAATTATTTTAAATATATGTATTGGATATTAAATAAGAAAAAAGCTAGTATAAATGAAAGAAGTACTAGAAAGTGACTTATCAAACTGATCAAAAATCATAAATTATACATATAGAATGATTAAAGATAAAAATCTCAAAATTAGGCAAATTGGGCAACTGTAAAAATGAGATCCGTGAAGTGGCACTGTATGTTATATGTCTGTGTTGCAATGTGATGAATGATACCTCAGAAGTAGTTAAGTAGAGATCAAATCAACAGTGTGTGTGTGTGTGTGTGTGTGTGTGTGTGTGTGTGTGTGTATTTCAAATTATATGCTATAAAAATCCTGGAGGAAGACCTCTTTGTATTATTTACATTAATGTCCATCTTTGAGCAGTATATCAAATAAAGTGTAAAGTAAGCTGCAATCATAGTATATTCCTAAATTGATAATGGCTCCCAGAGAATGTTTCCTTGATCACCAAGCATGCCAAGGCAGGTGGGTGTTTCTGATCAGGGTATTTGTGTATGGTGGGAAATAGTAATGGATGTCATCTTTTTGCTATCATGGTTATACATAGATCTAGTCTAATGGCATGAAACTTCCAAAGTTTCATTTTGAAGGTCATTGCCATTCAGTCTGCAGGAAGGGAGAATGAGCACTGTGGAGACTCTAATGGGAAATTTTTATGGATGTGTTTGGAAGTAATTCAAATTATTTCTGCTGCCATTTCCATTAATTAAAACTCTGCCTCATAACTATATTTATAAAGGGGTCTGAAAGGTGTAGTCCTACTCATGTGATAAAGGAAGATATTTATAAAAGATACCATGTAGGTTTTAAATAAAACTGGATTTAAAGCACTAATATATATTTTTAAATATATAAATGGAGGGATTTTTTTTACAACTTTATTGAGATACATTTAACATCCCAACAAGTCACTCATTTAAAGTATATAGCTCATGGGATTTGAGTGTATGCATAGTTGTGCAACCATCAACATAATCAATTTTAGTCTATTATCAGTCCTCCAAAGAGAAACCTCATACCAGTTGGTGGTCACACCTGATTTCGCCTCTCCCCAGTCCCTGAAAATCACTAATCTACTTTATGTTTCTGTGGATTTGCCTATTCTGGACCTTTTGTATCCATAGAATCATACAATTTTTGTTTTTTTGTGACTCAATTATTTCACTTAACAGAATATTTTTAAATTTACCCTCATCATAGCATGTAATAGTGCTTGGTACTTTTTTATTGCCAAATAATATTCCTTTGTCTGAACATACTACGTTGTGTTTATCCATTGGTAGAAATTTGGATTATTCCTACTTTTTGGCTATTCTGCATAACGCTGTTGTGAAAATTCATGTACAAGTTTTTGCACGGACGTGATTTTACTTCCCCTGGGTGTACACATAGAAATGAAATTGTTGAGTCACATAATTGTATGTTTTGCATTTTGAAGAACTGCTAAACTGTTTTCCAGAGTGGTTTCACAGTGAAACATTCCAGACAGCAATGTGAAGCTTCTCATTTCTCCGTATCCTCACCCACACTTATTAGTGCCTGTCTTTTTTACTTCGTCATCCTAGTGGAGGTGAAGTAGCATCTCATTGTGGTTTTGGTTTGCATTTCTTTAGTGCATAATGATATTGAGCTTCTTTTCATGTGCTCCTTGGTCATTTGTATACCTTACTATAATTAAAAGTTGCTTATTATTAAGTTCTGAGTGTTCTTTATAGAACTATCTTTTATTAGAAAAAGCCGGAGAATATTGTTAGAATATAAATAGAGTTAAGAGTTCTTTCAACTGCATATTCTAAGAAAAGCTTTTTGCCTGGATTTACCCACTTAAATCTCATCTGCTTTACATTCACTTTGAAATCCTATGCCATTTATCTAGCCTCATGCCTCCTTCCCTTTTACTTACCATATTTAATTTCAGTAGGTCATTAAATCAGGTTTTTATTATGACAAAAACTAGGAATTGAAAGTGATTGAAATTTCCTCTGATATGTGAATTGTATAGTAGTGACTTATATACAAAACATCAGGGTAATTAATTGGATTCTTCTGGTTGTATCCAATTACTCTTCCCTAAGAACATGATAAAGAACATTAAGCTTTAATCATGATGACCAAAAGTATTTCTATTTTTGTTCTAGTCCAAATTCTTGTCCTTGCAGATTTTGGAACTCCTCTTATTTATATATTTTTGTGGTTTTGCTCAAATTATATTATAAATATTGAGTCTTTCATTTTATTTCCATAGATTAGTTTTCTCTAATATGTTCTCCAAACTACTGGTTGCCTCTTTTACTTCATCTCAAGAAAGTTATACACTTCATTATGTCTATCAAATCTATATAGTATATAATAGTGACCTTTGGACTCACATCACAGCTTTAGTATTTTTTTAAAGCTTTATTTTTTTTTTAAAGTAGTCTTATACGCAGTGTGGGCTGGAACTCACAACCCCAAGATCAAGAGTCAGATGCTTTACTGACTGAGCCAGCATGGCACTCCCTGGATCCACTCATTGCTTTAAACAAACAAACAAAGATGAGAAACAGAAGAAAACCTGAGGTTTCATATGGCAAGAATCCTAGCAACTTTGAATTATTTCAGCAAACTGTGCTTATCTGAAGTATTACTATTTGAGAAGAAAAGACTAGGAGAATACTAAATAAAGATAATTCATGATTCATAAATGCTGATATTGAACAGTTCCTATAGCTTTAAGGAACCATGAATGGAGGAAGATGTCAGTATATTTAGAAAGCAATATTTACAGGAAGACCAGAAACTGAAGTTTACAGTATCACCCAATCTAAGCTGCTTTTAGAATCCTAATTTGTGTGCCCCTATTGAATGAAATGAAAGATCTCAGACCTTAGACTCTAATTCCATTTCTGTTACTTCAAGGAGCATGACCTTAACTAATTTGATTCACAGTTTCCTTACTTGTTAAAAGGCTAATTAGGCCTACTTTTTTATAGTATGAGGATCAAATAAAATAATGTATAGAAAGGCCCTAACACAAAGCCTCACACATTTAATCCTGAGAGAATGTGGTCATTAAAACATACCTTTTGGAATTAGCACTAAAAAAAACAAATGACCTGGATAGTAAGCAAAATTTGAAGTACAACACCATCTTGGGGTCACTTACTTTCCATAGTGTTTTTCAAAGACCGCATTGTGTGTTCTTAATCCCCAAATGTGACAGTTTCTCTAATTATGAGCCTACACATTTGTACACACATTCTATCATTATATTCAGAACTCACCCACTGGACTGTAACTAAGTCTTTAATGAGTTACTAATGAACATCTTAAGCTTAGATCAGCATTTTTAAAAATGTTGAAGAGTGTTGAAAGGCTATTCAGAGGGTAGACCTGTTGCTTTTAATTAGACTATAAGCCCAATAAAATTTCCTGTCTTCACTATTCATCCAAGGCTTAAAGAAATTGAATAGTGAGTGACAGATATACTCTCACTTTGGTATTATTGGTTTAATATTAAGTTAAAAGGGATAAATATATTGAACTAAATCAGAGAAATCATTATTTTGATTAAATGCAAAGGTAAAAATAATAGGCAAAACCAAAATAGCATTTCACAGTCATTCATTTTTTCTCCCCTGCACTCAGATGACGTTACACATTATTTTTATGGTTGCAGTAGAGAATAACAGATGACATGAGGAAAAAGATCCAGATATGATTAGATCATGCAGATGACCCCCCCAGAAAAATCCCCCCAAACAAGAAACAAAAACAGCCCTCTGTATTTATAAAAAGAATGAACAGTTGGCTTTCACACATTACTGCTTCTCTCCAAGCTGTTGGAGATAACACGAAAGTAGTAATCATAGACAGGACTTGAATTAGATCAAGACTATTTTCTGGAGCTCTCGTTACAAATCAACAATGGTGGCGACTGTTTAGCAATGATCCTTCCTTTTCCTTTTTGATGGAGAAGTTGGTGAAACCATGCACACCTAAGGGCACCATATTTGATAGTCAAGACAGATAGTATGTAAAATTCAAAGCAATAGGCTAGTATGATGTTTCTCTGGGAAATGCTGCACATTTGCTTAAAAGGAAGCCTTTCAGATTAGTTACAGTAGCTCAAGACAGTGGGAATAGTTGTGATAGCCTACATGTCTTATAGGTTACCGGTTATTGTTAGGAGGCAGGTTGGATCTCATGCCTCTGCACCCAGATAAAAACCACCACGTCAATTTTTAAAAGTAGGTGTCCAGTAATAACCATACTTTATGTACACACAACCAACATAATATAATAGATCATTTTAACATGTTCGCTTGTGAATGTATCGGCTTTCTTCTTAATCAGCATTTAGACATTCATTTTGTGCATGTTTTGAGGAGGTGGTGGTGAAGGTAAAAATCCCTTCCTTCCAGAAAAAAGTAGATAAAAACTTTTCATTCTTCTCAACCATCTTCAGAGATGCCAGTTATGATTAACTTAAAATAGAACAACTAAAGAGATCGATTTCTGTCAAAATATATAGGGTTTTCACTGGTTTTTCCCACATATCAGGTATAATTGACACTGTGATTAAGGAAAAGGGCACCATTACTATTGTTGTAAAGATTCTTAAAGAATTTTTTACTTTATAGCACCCTAAAAGCATAGCTTCCATGCCATTAACATTTTAGTATACTTTAACAGGAAAGTAGAGGGAAGGAAATTAAAAGAAAATCAGTATTTTCCAAATAATGAATTCCAGAGCTTTATTCTTGTTACCATGAATTTAAATCTGTTTAATTTAGGGCACCTGGGTGGCTCAGTTGGTTAAGCGACTGACTTCAGCTCAGGTCATGATTCTGGAGTCCCAGGCTTGAGTCCTGCATGGGGTTCCCTGTTCAGCAGAGAGTTTGCTTTTCCCTCTGACCCCCCCCCCCCACCTCATGCTCTCTCTCTCTCTCAAGTAAATAAAATCTTTAAAAAAATCTGTTTACTTTATGTTTGTTTAAAAAAAGCAGAAAGTTTTTATTAGATTAGAAAAGAAAAAAACATTCTGATGAATAAGATATATAATATACATTTTATTGAATTTGAGTGAAAATAATGTCTTCTTGTCAGAAGCTAAATTTTTAAAAATAAATTTATAACAACAGAAACCACTCATTTTAACAAATGTTTGAGATATTTACATCACAGTATTACAATCTAGGCAACTATTACAATGAATGAACCACAATTTTTCCCTCTATTTTTAGGACATGAAAGATGCCAGACTTGAAAGGCATTTAAAAAGTATTCTTTAAGTGCTCTTCCTTTTATTTTTTAACAAATAGGGATTAAGTTCCCCTTTAGCTTTATTCATAACCAAGGTTTGACTCTTCCACTAGTCTCAGAATATCATATAGTTTTTATATCTTTAGTGTTCAGTCTCCTGGTAACAGTTTAGCCATAATATGTTTTATTTTACTGTAACAAGCTATGTTGTAGAGAAGAAGAGTAAGGAACCCAGTTTGAAGGGAAATTGCTTACCCACATAGGTCATACCAATGCTTCAGGAAACAATTCAGTCTAGAGAAGAAGTACTTTGAGTTAAATTGAGTAATATCCATGTAAGCAATGAAAGTTGATTCATCAGACACAAGTGGGTCATTTATCACTATGGAACTATTTTCTTTTGAGAGCCAGAATGAAACAAATTTTTCTGTGTTAGAACTTCCATGTTGTAATTTCTACCTGGTGGATTCCTTGTCAGGTGCTTGGATTGAAATCTTATGACTGTTGTTAGAGCTTACTACCCAGCAGATAAAGAAATTATACACCTGCCACCTGCACCTTAGGGAGAAATCAGGAAAGAAGTAATCTTCTTATATGTCCAAAATGAAGGTAGTGGGGGAACAGGTAGCGCCTTTCAATACACATACGGAAGTGGAATTGGAAAAATGTCTTTACTAACAAGAAAAGAAGCAGAAGCAAGAGTCTGCTTGTCTGTCTCTACCTCTCTCTCTCTTTCCCTCTCTTCTTCGCTGATCCTTCCCTCCCCCACTTTCTTATTCCTCCTCCTCTCTACCTCTTTCTCTCCTGATAATGTTTATTACGCTGAAGTGGGATTAGACATCCCTTATCAATCATCCATATAAGTATTTCAGGATAATCTCTAGCATTTTACAGCACTTTACAGTTAGCTGAACACAACAGCTCTATGAATACTCATATCCAGTGAGTCATAGATAATAATATCAGAATATTAAGGTGAAAAAAATAGATTTAGAGCTGTCAATCTAATGATGCAGTGACATTTGAAATAGTTCATAGAAGAGAAACTCAAAAATCTCATAAACATCTCGTGGTGGCTTCTTCCAAAGGCATTTTAATGACTTCCGAGCATTTGCCTTATTTCACAGACCTATGATTTAAATGATAAGTAAATCCACCTAAACAACATATAGAAGAATGAGCTAGAATATTACAAGACAAAACAAGTAAAATTTTTAAAGTTTCATTTAAAGGAAAAAAAAAGTATTGTGTTTATGTTAACATAGAGGTAAGAGTAAAAGGTAAAATTGAATAGTGGGTTAGGGTTAGTACAAAGATGAACTACATCGTTGTAATTGTAGTACATTTGAAACTCAATAAAGGCTCATAATTAGCTACTGATTTTAAAAATATGTTAAAATATTGCTCCCAAACACAGAAACAAATAACTTGTGAGGAACATCCTTAGTGTTTGAAACTTAAATCACTTATAGTTCTGATAAATAGTCTTTGGTGGTGTATTGTTGTTGGCCTTTCTCTCACCTTATAAATAGCATTAAAACCCCTGGTTTTGTCGAGATCCCATACTTAATATTATGATCAATAGATATTTGGAGGAAGAAGCTGAATAATTGACTGAATTACATAGCTGTTAATCAAAGGAGAACAAGAAAAGAGTAACAGTTGAAATTGGTTAGAAAAATAATGTTTGGGGCACCTGGATGGCTCAGTGGGTTGAAGTCTTTGCCTTCGGCTCAGGTCATGATCTCAGGGTCCTGGGATTGAGCCCCGCATCGGGCTCTCTGCTCAGCGGGGAGTCTGCTTCCCCCTCTCTCTCTGCCTGCCTCTCTGCCTACTTGTGATCTCTGTCAAATAAATAAAATCTTAAAAAAAAAAAAGAAAAGAATTACTCAGTATTTTTATTATTTACAAATCTTGATCTCAGAAATTATATACCATTAAAATATGATCTTTTTGATATTTATTTCAATTTTAAGCTCCACAGACAAGATGAAAACTCTGGTACTGGCATCATATGGACTTTACATCTTATGTGCTCATTATTTTTCCTTTTCTTAATTCTTGCCTTAAGTTCACCCCAGACTGTTATTCAGGAACTTTGGTGTTCTGATGGCTTTTGATGTTTGGAGACTAACATAAACATAGGGAAATATTTTGATCATTTCAGTAGATTGTGAAATATTAATTTTCATATTTCATGCTTCCCACTAGGGAAAGCAGAATCAAAGTGTTTACATAGTGAAAACCCTGAGTATGTACTGATTATGTAGACAATTTGGATATGGCAATGACTCATATTACTTATGATGAGTATTAAATATTATTTATTTGTGATGAAAGCAATTTGAACTTGTAAACTATTAGTGAATCTCTCTTTTTTAAAAATATAAAGTCTTAATGAGATATGTACTTCTTAAAGGAAATAAGGTAAAATGTCTCTCTTTCTGAAGAAGGTTAGAAAGAAAGGATGACAAGATGTGGTGGCCCTATCATTACCTCCTGCCCCAAAACCAGAATTACCTTTGAGACATCTTTGAATCCTTACAACAGAGTTTGAAAACGTGACCTCAAATGGAGAAGGGAGAGGAGTAAGGTGGGAGGGAGGGCGGTGTGTGTGCTTCTAAATTATCTTTCTCCTTATTAATCTGGAGAGGAAAAGAGACATTTAGGATGTGAAGGCTCTCCTCAAATATGCTGGAAGATAAGTACTTTCTGGGAACAGAATTTATTTTGCGCAGTCCATTTGTATAGATTTCAGACAAGTAGGCTGGAGCATGCCAAGGTATAGACCCCACCTTTTTTCTCATGAGGAGGAACTTACTGCCTCAGGTGGAATTGGCTGCCCAAGGACTGACTGAGCTTCTGATCAGTGCCTCTTACATGCAAATTTTGTTTCCAAGTTTTTTAGCGAGCATGCCCTCGGGGCTATTAGCTAGCGTGTGCGTCTCATGATTCTTCCCAGACCTCCGATTCTGAGCCTCTAATGGAATACCAGACTTAAAACCGTGATGTTTATCTTGAAAACTTATTTTTGTAATAGCTTCAGGAAGACAAATGAGATTTATATTTATAACTCAAATAAATATTTCTCCCGAAGTCATACAGTATTTTAAGTGTAGCATATCCAATATTTTAAAAACAGAAGTCCAGATTCGGGGTCTGTTCTGATGGCCCTTGTCCATGTGGGCAGGGTAATAGCCAGTCCACTGCAGCTGCCACGAATTGCCGACACTGGGTTCCTTTTAAAGGAGCCTCTAATCTACAGACGTGGAAGAGTCCCCAGTTTCATAGAACAAATCAAAGTCTAATTTCCTTCAATTTAACAAAGTCTATTAAACTTTCTGACACATTGTACTCCTCCGTCTTGCGCTGTGAAGTCATTCTCTTCTCCAATCCAAACCTGTTTCTTCTAGGTCTCTGGATCTCACTTTCTCGTGAATTTGTTCTTACTTCTTGTGTAACCACAGATTCTTTCTTTTAATACAGAAACTATTACACTTTGCAGCTCATGGTAATTCCTCCTTGTACACATTGAAAATCCTCTGTCATTCTCTACTTACTCTAGAAATTGACCTTTCCCAAAATAATCTCTAGGTTAGGAGAGGTCACTATTCCCAAGTCTATTTCCCTGTCCTGCCCTGTGCTTCCTTCTCAGGAACTTCATTCAGTTTGAGCTCATGCTCTGGCTGTAGCTTAGCTCTTTGATCTCATTCCAGAACATTCTTATCCCAGCCTACTACATATAGATTCATTGGCCATTGTGCTGTTTCTTTTCTTCCTTCCTTTTTTTCTTTCTTTCTTTTAAAGATTTGTTTATTATTTATTTGACAGGGAGAGAAACAGCAAGAGAGGGAACACAAGGGAGAGAGGGAGAAGCAAGCTTCCTGTTGAGCAGGAAGCCCAATGCGGGGCTTGATTCCAGGACCCTGGGATCTTGACCTGAGCCAAAGGCAGATTCTTAATGACAGCCACCCAGGTGCCACCATTGGGCTATTTCTTGACTAGACCTGAGGTGGTTCCAACCTGAGAAATTGCAGCAGCCTGGAATGCCCTTTACTCCTGACTTTTCTTTTCTTTCTTTCTTTTTTTTTTTTTTTTAACGGCTAGCAACTTCCATCTCAGTTTAAATTTTTACTCCCAACCGTAAGTCTTCCACAGAACCTGAAACAGGATTTCCTTTACATATTTACATATTACATACCCTATTTAATCTTTCTGTAGATTACTTATATTTCTAAACTTTTTAAAAGATTGCTTACCTGTTAGTGTATTCTGTCTTATAGACAGAATAGATGATTCATTCAAGTAGACATGTGGTCTCTTTTGCTCACCAGAATCTCCACCACCAAAAAAAAGACCTAGCACACAATGTAACCTCAATAAACATTTGTTGAATGAACAAATAAGTGCATGCTCTATCACTCCAAATGTCCTTATTAACTTAGCAGAGGGTGAAAACTTTCAACTCTATTATAACTGAAGCTTATAGGAAAATATAGCTTTATCATCTTTCGCTAATTTCCTACCATAGTACAGTTTGTAAAGATGTTAGGGGAAACATACCTGTATATATCATGTAAAAAATAATTAAAAGTAGTCACATTTTGGGCAATGAGGTGAGGGATATTTTAGAAGTCAAAAGTTCAGAAAAGACATCATTGGAGTTAAACAAAGGAGATGATTTTTTTAGATACTTTGATTTTCACAACATTTTGGTCTTAAAACTTGTTTCCTTCTTCACACCTTTTTCATTTACACAATCTAGAAAAATTGCAGAGATTACCTTTTGCCCAGATATTTTAATATTCACTCATTATAAAGTGAGAAATAAAAATGATGTTTCAGAACAATGCTAAACTTAGTTATGTTGTAGACAGGCTAGTTGTATTCTAAAAATTTTTTTTTAATTGAAGATGGATTGTTGGACAAATTTCTTAATATTTTTGTTTTCTATAAGGGTTAGTTTCTTGTGATTTGGGAGAGAACATGTATTTCAGTCTTAATTTGCAAATTTTATATGTCAAGAAATTATAGTACCACTGTTAGAGTGTTAGAAAGATGATCATAAAATTCTCTCGTTTTATTGAATTTCCTAGTTTCTCTCCTGAGTTCTGAATGATAGTCAGATAGCATTTTTAATGTGTTTTTAACTATGCATGTTTTAACTATGTATGTTACAAATAATTGTGTAAAGCAAAGTCTTTTTCCTTGTAAAGTCTGTTTCTTTCTGGTAGTAGGAACATTTTCATCACCATTCCTGTTTATAAAACTAGCTGCAGTTAGTGTAGAAAAATGTGTATCTCGGGTATCAATGCACCAGAAAATTAAAAAACAAAAACAAAAACAAAAAAAAACCCTGTACTTAAATAGCTGTTTTTCATAGCATATAATGTATGACTGTTTTGTGAATTATTAAAAAAATCATGTGTGTACAATTTTATTTTTTCATTATTGTCTTGGTCTTCCATATTTATTCATTTATGTAATATGTACCATTTGTCAGTAAAATCACTGTGTTTTTAAATGGCAAAAATGTATGTATATTCTTTCACCCTGATGTTCATCACAGATCTTAATACAGTATCTTTCAAAAAATGTTAAATTACTTGAAACATATAAATATAAAACAATCCATGTAAATGTAACAACATACCAAACAAAATGAGACTAATAAAATAAATAAATAAATAAATAAGCACCTCTCTGAAACTTTCGGCACCCATTACCTTATCAAGCTTTTTGTGTGTAAATACTTAGTTCAGTAACATTTTTTATTTATACTTAGAGAATTTAATGGCTATAATTTTACAGCAGAATGCTGTGAATCTATAAAATATAAAATTTATATTTTTTCAAGTAGTTTTCTCTGCTTTTAATAATTATGTCTAATTTTCCAATTATTGCTAAGGATTAGTTTGAGGTAGTGTTTAGCTAGGACAGAAATACACAATCCGCAGGATACTCGGGGCCGGGGGATGTGTTCTCCTCAGCTCCAGGGTCATCCGAGTGGGGCCTGGGGTGGCTAGAGTCCAGGGACTAGGGCCTGCAGCAGAGAGCAGCCTCGGGAATAGCCTCTAGCTGGGCTCCTCTGCAGCGGGCCCGAGCTGAGCGGAGTCTGATGGTGCGCCCTGCGGTCCCCGCAGGTGGCAAGCACAGTGAGCGACATCCAGCCCTTCCTGCTCCACTGAGACATGCTGAGCGCAGCCCCGGAGGCGCTCTCCCACCCAGACATCTCCTTCAGCAACCAGCTGCAGAGCGGGCCACTACTCATCGTGGACAAGGGCCCCGTGGAGCTACCAGAGGAGGTCGTGGTCCAGGTGCCCAAGGAGCCCAGAGTGCAGCCCAAGGTGCGGCCAGCGGTGGGGAGAGGGGGTTGGGGGTGGCTGGGCAGGGACTCCTGGAAGGCTCTGCCCCAGGCAGTGCCCCAAATGTGTCTTCTCATTTGTTCCCGTCAGCATCGGCTCACTGAGGCTGATGTCTGTCTGCATTTAGCGGTCTCCCAGCGAGTCGTTGAACCCTGCATGCTTGTTCTGCATTAGAGCCTCCTCATTATGCCAAAATGTTTGACTTCAAATTTCTGAATGGGTTTGAAATGTCTCTGCATTATTGCAGGAAATTTCAAATTACTTTTAGTGACCCTTTCAACTATTGTAAAATGTGATGCCTGTAAATGACAAATTTTAACATTTCTGATCATCTGCGTGTTTGGGGAAAGAAAAAAATCTCATCAATGGAAACTACCAAGTTTTTGAGGAGAGTAGGATGAAAACGTCTTTGTTGGGAATTGTATATAGTCATTTAAAGCATAAAATCTGATAGAAAAGTGATAGTTATAGAAGCAACATAATTTTCTTATGAAAATGTTGACAGTGCTTTATAATATTGTCTTTGCACCTGGCAAATGCAGTGAATGACATCCATCTCTTGAAGCTCTAGTGAGAAATAGAATACTTGCAAAAAATTCAATACTATTCTTTTCCCCAATAATTTATCTACTACTTAGGCAATGTAATTTTTCTCACTAAACTCCATACAAACACTCCTATCCCTCTTATATCCTATAGGGAATATAATATAATATAATATAATAAGTATAATGTGATATGTAATTATATTTTCTTCATATACGTGATATATTTTTATGTTAATGTTCTTTGTGATATTTAAACAAATTGATAAATTTATATGAATGCAATATGTATATATTTCATATATATATTTTCATATATAATATATATGAAATACATTTATATTATATTGTATTATATTATATACCATATTAATAGTTTTATTTGTAAACTACATGAAAAAGACTGGGAAGCATTTGGCTAGTGGAACCATGATTATCGAGTCTTTTCCTAGAACAGTGTCACCTCTCCTACTCCATAATTTCTTCAGTATTCATACAAGACATACTGGCAAAGGAACATGAAATAGCACTGAGCTTATCTTCTTAACCCCATAGCCATATTCTCTGGTAAAATAAGCTGGAAAACTTGGTTTTCAGTTCAGGGACCAAGAGAAAAATATCGTAAACCCAGCTGAGATGGATTTTTCAATTCTGACATGTGAGAGAGTTAAACCTCTCTCTTCAATTACTGCAGCCACATAGAAAGAGTAAGTGTGAGAGTGACTTGGCCCTCATGGTGGCTCTGTCCCCTCAGTCACCTAGTTCAATCAATGGCCTAGAATCTTTCCATCCAGATTCACATTCCTTCCTTGGTGTTGATGATTAGTGATGGGGAGTGCATATACTTCCACAGAAGTGTGTGCAATTGTCTCTAGTGTATTCAGCAAATTCAGGGAAAATGTATAGTAAACATTCTTTAAGAAATTCTTTTTTCTTCTTTTTTTTCTTCTGCTCTTTGTTTTGTTTTATTATTTCAAACCTCAAATGGTCTATATTGGATGCAGTCATATTTTTCGCAGAATGTGCTTCAACAGTTGGAAAATTTTCCTTATGATGTTGGCTTTTGACTTATATTGTAAAATAATAATACAAAATTAATATTATTTAATTTCCTTCAATGCATGTACATTCATCACAGTTTCTAGTACTCCTGAGGAAGAAATTCAAAAATGAAGTTTAATTTTGAGTAAATGTTATAAATGTTCAAGCCAGCAGCTAACATTCACACAAACACACACACACACACACACACACACACACACACACAGACACACACACACACACGTCTGCTGGCAACTCAATTTTGAGGGGGGAAAAATCAGAATATCAGTCAGAATACCTTTCCTATAGAACTTTTGCTAAGAAGCTGGCTGAATTTAAATGCTCCCCAACATTTATAGCTTAATAAGATTTTTCTATGTTACTAGCTTTTACTTTTTGCCATATATGTGACAGCTTTCAGTACAGTAATGGGTTTTAAGTCATGCTTTTCTCTCAACTTACAAATAGGAAAATTTCATTATGTTTTGCTTTAGACAGAAAAGAAAGCATAGGTATGTGATCTCATAAGTGGAGACTGAGGTAAAGGTCATGTGATTTTAAAAGGAGCCTGCAGAATCATGTTAATCTGTTATAAGTAGACAGTATTTCTGAAAGTTGCTTTGGTGCAAAAGTAATTTTATCAGTGAGATAAAGAGCATCTGAAGGTCATCTTCTAGTACTCCCTAAAGAAAAAATAAAGAAGAAAAAAAAGTAAATATTACAGGGGCATTATCCTTCCTGATACAGAAGATGATACATACAGCTAGAATGCTTGGACACGTATTAAAAATGAAAGTGAAAGAAGAAATACCACATTACTTTGAGCTCTTCAAATTGAAAAGATAGGAAAGAATGCAAACAAGAAAAACAGCTGAGGGTGGGGGGGTAGGGAGAGGGGGCTGGGGTTATGGACATTGGGGAGGGTGTGTGCTATGGTGAGTTCTATGAAGTGTGTAAACCTGGCGATTCACAGACCTGTACCCCTGGGGCTAATAATACATCATGTTTATAAAAAAAGAAAATTATGAAAAAAAAAAAAGAATGCAAACAAGAAGATGTCCAGTGAACTCTGGCTCCCTCCCCTTCTCTTTTCCTCTACCTTTCTTAAAATAAAAACAACTGTTTGCTACAGAAGCAAGATAGTCTAAGATACAGAAAACTCAGAAATCAATATAAAGACTGATATTAATGTAATTTTTTATGGAAAAATCAAATTGATGCTCCCTTTAAAAATGTTAACCTCTGTGTGTGTCCTATAGATAGCCAGACAACTGAGGAGAAACCCAACAAAAGCAACCCTGACAACATTTAAAGAAAAAATCTTTTTACTGGTTTGAAATTAAAACTTTTTAAAATTTATATTCATTTTACTCAGGATAGCTAATAACAGTTCTTAAGAGTTAATGAGTGTTTGGATTCATAGGAATTAGGACTTCACAGTAGAGCAGCAAAGCATAAAGAGTTTAAAAACATTGGTCTCAGAAGACATGTTTCTCCTTAGCATATTAAGGCAGAAGGAAGTCTGAGGGCAGATTGCCTAGTTAATGACTAGATATCAAGACTTTTCCTCGAAGCCAAAGGAATGTAAGTGTGTTTTTTATCAGGATTTTCCTTGTTTTAATTGTGATTCTCCTGCAGATGCATAAGTTCATTGAGATGATCTACAAATAACCCTCCTGCAAGCCACACATGCAGTGTGCAGCGTTCATAGGGGTGTTCTCTCAGAATGCAGTGAAAGCTTTAAATCTTGACAAGTCATAAAAACGCTACCCTGTGCTCATTTTAAAGCTTACCTTTGCAAGAGCCAAAATGCCTTTACAAGGAACTTGTGTATTCTATCCGTCCTTTGGGAGAATCAAATCTAACTCTGCCATCATTTTTTTTTTCTCATTTTTCCCATTCGTGGGTTTTTATGTTTATAAATGGGAATGCTTTTATGATAATTATAAGTAGAAAACTCCATTTGACTTGTTTTGTTACTTTAAACAAAAGTAAAATTGATCTAAATTATAAAATACTGGATGTTCCATAGTTCATTCTTGCCCTCATTTATTTTTTCAATGACACTGGATTGAGTATAAATGCCTGCTGGATACTGGACTAAGTCCTAGGAAGACACAGACAGGAAACTCAAACTTTGATCTCTCAGTGAGCACTGGGACACAATAGGAGAGTACAGTGTGGCAAGTGCTTGCTAGGGGATATTTCTACCCTATAACCGAAGAGGCCAAGAACCTTGTTTGTAAAAGTATGGTAAACGTAAGATTTGGTCTGTGCATGTTCGAGAGGGAGTTCTAAATGTAGGAGCAGAAATTATATGGAGAAGTGGTTAAAGATCTGATCATGATGGCATGATACAACATTACGCAGAGTTGAGACTTTTGCTGATGGGAGTGAGGGAACAATTGAATTAATCTTACAGGCATTAAGCAAAGACTGACCTGCTGCCTGTATTAACAATGAACTAGAGACTTCAAGACTGGAGATAGGAAGGTTATTCTATTGAGTCAAGTAAGAAATGATGCTAGCCCTGACTCAAAGAGTGAGTGACATTAGTCATAATGAGGATCAATGGACAGGAGTAAGAGATTCATGGGATATGTGACTAGGCCAAAAGAAAACTCAGAGGACAAAGAGGTTTCTAGCTTAAAAGACAGCATGATGAGTGACTGTACCACTTACTGAGGTAAGAAAGACAAGATGAAACAGAGAACGTTGGTATGGAATGATGGTGTTATTATTCAAACACGTATAAGTAACTTCTTCAACACATTCCTTTGAATAGAAACATAACTTTTTGGCCCCTAATTAAGAGCTCTTTTAAAAGAGCTCATAACTTAAATACAATATACAAATCTGAAAAAAAAGATAATTAAAAATGCTATTTGTTGGTCATAAGTTACTCTCATCAAAAAGAAAAAAAAAATACCATTCTTTGTGAGGCATTCTATTTTGTCTTAGGCGTGATAAGATACTCTGTAACAAAAGAGCATCTCCTAGGATTTTTTTTCAATCCTTCCTTCTACCTTCCAGTGATACCTTAGCAGGGTTAAAATGCAGCCAAGATTAGATCTGACTTTGAACTCTCTCATGTTCCCATGAGACAACGGACACAGAATTCTTATTATGGTGTGCATTTGCAGTAAGCACTTCTCAGTACTGTGGCAGGGAAAC
Organism: Mellivora capensis; assembly: GCA_004024625.1. NCBI lineage: Eukaryota > Metazoa > Chordata > Mammalia > Carnivora > Mustelidae > Mellivora > Mellivora capensis. The sequence continues at coordinate 73,415 of PISX010002108.1, forward strand.
AGGTTGAATAGTTCGGACAGTTGATCTGCAGCTTAGATATATTTGACATTCATTCAGTTCTTAGTACAATGTTCCATGTCAAAATTTGGAAGAATACAGGACACTAATTTGCTCATATTTGTACTTATTAACAGCATAACATGAGACACCATTATTGAGAATACCTCAAAAATGAATCTTGATTTATACGCTTGCCTAATTAAAACCGATTATGAGACTAGCCTATCCTTTGATGACATTGTAAAGGGATACTATTTCTTTTTTTTTTTAAGATTTTATTTATCTATTTGACAGACAGAGATCACAAGTAGGCAGAGAGGCAGGCATAGAGAGAGAGGAGGAAGCAGGCTCTCCGCCGAGCAGAGAGCCCGATGTGGGGCTCGATCCCAGGACCCCAGGACCATGACCTGAGCTGAAGGCAGAGGCTTTAACCCACTGAGCCACCCAGGCAACCCAGGGATACTATTTCTTAAAGAGATGTCTAATATTCTCAGTGGGTAAGAGTCTAGGAAATCAAAACTGTGCTAAAAAAATAAGCATTTTTAAAGTCATGAATCTAAGACCATAGCTGAAGAGCTCACCTAATTGTACAGGTAACGGTATTGTAACAAACTGATAGAGGCAGGGAAAGGGTGGCAAAACTCTTTTGCTGGGTTACTTGTTGAACAAAATGATTTGGGAATGGAGTCAATTCTTTTATATACCATAAACTCAGCCAACATGATAGGGTAAATCAATGGCCACTGGAATAAATGAGGAACAGGGAGTGGTAAATGTGAGATGCTTTAAAACCTACAGGCCAGAGCATATACATTTAGTAAATACGATTAGTAGGCAACACATTTTCTCTTATCTCAGACTACATTGCCACGTATGTCTTACTCTTCAGCCTCATGGAAGTTCTGTCAGCTTACCAAACAAACTATGCCCCTTTCTCTCTGTGTCTTTGCAAATGATATTATCTTTGCCGGTTGGAATGTCCTATGCCACTTGAGTCCTCTTCAGCTTAGTTAAAAATTCGATGTAGTGTTGAATTGTATTGATTTTCCTTCGTATTCACCCATCCCAATTCTTTTTTTTTTTTTTAAGATTTTACTTATTTACTTGACAGAGATCACAAGTAGGCAGTGAGGCAGGCAGAGAGAGAGGGGGAAGCAGGCTCCCTGCTGAGCAGAAAGCCTGATGCTGGGGCTAGATCCCAGGACCCTGGGATCATGACGTGAGCTGAAGGCAGGGGCTTTAACCCACTGAGCCATCCAGGCGCCCCCAAGCCCTATTCTTGACAGAGCAGTTACCTTTCTTAAGCATGGGCATATAGTGAACAATTTCTCTTCACTTCTCTCTGGTTTTATATTTGCCTTTGCTATAACTGACGATCATTGGAAAATCTGAGACCGTTTTACTCTTACTGTTTTTATTAGTGTTACTTATATTGATTTTGATAAGTTATCCTTCTGGCATGTTCTCATATTTTTACTCCCCCTACTCCCAAATTTTTTGGAAAAGCTCATTCTAATTTTGTTATTACATTATAGTCTGGTATATGTAGGTAAAGACTAGGCGTTCATAGGGTGATATGGAGATGAAGGAACTTGTCACAGAAGGACAGATTAGGGTCCTTCTGTATATTGCTATAGCAATGGAAAAACCTCTTTTTTACAAGCTCAGTCTTCCGGATGTAATTGTTACTGCAAGAGAACAGTATAATGTGGTCTTCAAAGTGCTGTGTTAGCTTCTTGTTTTATATTACTGTAGTATTATTTCAGAAGAAAGACCCTGTTCATTTTTGTCTTACAGTGAGGTTTGCTAAGGTAGACAAAAAAATAGGTCTAATTAATATTCAAAACACATTATTTGCTCATTACTCTTTAGAATTCTTATATACATCTAGGGCCATATTAAACCTTGATGTGGGAAAAGGGTAATAGGTCTCTACAGAAATGGGTAAAACACAGAGGTTAAAAAAAAAAGAATAAGCCTTGCAGCCCTGAACATGATTTCAAAGCATTTCTGTAGGAGCTTGTTTCTTTCCCAAATGGTATAAATACCAGAATGATGAATCCAGTTGAAAATAAATGTGTGAGTTTGACCTTAAAGAATTAATAGGGAAATATGATAAATTCTTTTGTTTCTTTTGGCATAAACTGTAAATTAAATTATTTTCCCTTTTTCGCCTGAGAAGTATATGAGTAGCTTCTCAAAATGCTTATGGAAATTATATTTTATATAATTTTTATAAATTATAAATTATATATATATTATATATTTCTTATTACAAACAATGTGAATAATGGGAACCAGAAGCTAAACTGACATTTAGGCAAAAAAAAATATGCTCCTTTGATTTAATTAGGAATGTATTGCAAGTTGTTTCATTAACTCATTACTTGAGTATCTGCCATGTGTTAATAATTGTATATATGTCCCAAAGGAGCATATTTGACACTATCAGTGACAGATACTTCTCAGAATAAATTAGTCAATTATTAGTAAATCCTTTCCTTTTTCTTCTGTTTCCTTTCAACTTAATATATGTAGCAAAGGAGATCTGCAGTGTATTCCAGATACAACGGAAACTTCCACTATATTTAGAGAAGCCTTGACCCTAAATTAAGATGAAAGGGGAGGACAGGACAGGTGCTGTGTATAAAAGTTTATACTCTCATAGATTGGCTTATGTCTGTGCTTTTAGATTCTGCATTTGTCATACAGTCTCCAGTCCAGAAACATAGAAACTTGGTCAGGTACTCTATTCTTTTTCTCTTTTATATATATATTTCATTAAACTGATGACCATTCCCTCGCTATTGACTACCTGAGAAGCAATTTCTTTTTCTTGATTATTAGACATATCATTAAATTTTCACCATTTTGCTTTGAATGATACAGAGAGAATAGTACTTTGAATCACCATTATTATCTGAGCTTTGGGTCAGAAATATTTAGGTCTAGTCCCAGCTTCACTTTTTATTAGCAGTCTTAACCAAGTTCAAGGACTTTTGTTTGAAAAATAAATTATCTCTTCTGTATAGTGTGATGATAAATGTACATACATTATTGTAATGATTAGGTATCATATATAAATATATTAAATATGATAAGCATATAGTCCTTGAGACCAGTAAGTGGTATCTACCACTATTTACCTTTACCCCTTTTTTTATTGGCTCTTTTTTTGGTAATAATTATACCAGAGATATGAAATGAAAGATCCATGGAGAATTTTCAGTGAATTTATTTAATACTTGTTCATATTTCTGTTTGGGTTGAAGAAGAGACAAAGAAATATTCTAAAATACTGTCTTTATATTTGGGGCACATTATGAGTTGATAGCTTGGGTAACTAAACATAAATGTTTAAAAGAGAAAATAACTCAAGTTAGTTTAATTCACATACTTTGTGCCTGTAGTGTACATAGAACGCTCTGTAAGGCATTTCCTTTCCTCCAGGATTTGTAGTCTGTTGTCGGAGACCCAAGTATACCAGTAAGCGTTTGACTATGATTTGATGAAATGCGGTGTCCCACAAGTGCTGTAGTATTTTAAAGAAGGAGGAGATGGCATTCCTGGTGTGGCCTGGGGATAGGATAGAAGGGAGAATGGGTAAAGCATTCTTAGATAATGTGGTATTTTAACTAACTCTTGAAAATCCCTAGGATCCTTTGCAAGCATAGGTGGGAGGTGCTGGAGGATGGGGGTCCTCCAAAGTATTGAATTATGTGAACAGAATTTTAGTTGGAGAGAATTCTGTCATTTTCATCAAATAGTGAAGAGTCTATTTAAACCAGCAATATAGACATGAGGAAAGAAGTAGTGGGGCAGGAAGTTTGAAGGGTAGGTTGTAACCATCTTGTAGGGGGTCTTCAATGTCCGGGTGAGACTTTGTACATAATTTCATCTGCAGCTGAAATTCTTTAGAAGCTCTTGATCAGAGTTGCAGTTTAGAAACTGTCAGGATGATGTAGGGAACTTGAGGGTAGAGAGGGACTTGAAAGTAGAAGATCAGTTAGGTTGTTGCCTTAGGGCAGAAGGTAATGAGTGTCTGAACTGGGGAGATAGCAATGGGGATGGAGAGAAGATGAACCGTGTGAGAGATGCACAGACACTGAATCTGCAGAGCTTGGTTACCAGTTAATTGGATGTAGGAAGTGAGCACGAGGGAATCAAAGATGCCTCGGTGGCTGGGTTGGTACCATTCACAGAATTAGGATGTCAAGAGGAAGCTTTGGTTTTCAGGGAAAAATGGTGAGTTTGGTCTTCAAAATACTGGGTTAGAAGTGTAAAGGTTAGGCAAACTCTATGATATGAGATATGAATCTAAATATCAAGGGAAAAGTTACTGCTAGTGATAAAGTTAGGAGTTTTCAAAATAAAGGTGATAATTAAGGCTGTGGGGGGTTATGAGATTACCCAAAGCAGAGAAGATAATAGGCAATGAGAGATTCTGGGGATACACCTACATTTAGGGAAGAGAATATTATAAGCTGTTGAAGGTGATCAAATCATGGGTCGATACGTTGGTAAGGTAGAGGAAGTCCCAAACCTTTTTTTTTTTTTTTTAAAGATTTTATTCATTTGACAGACAGAAATCACAATAGGCAGAGAGGCAGGCAGAGAGAGAGGAGGAAGCAGGCTCCCTGCTGAGCAGAGAGCCCCATGCGGGGCTCCATCCCAGGACCCCGGGACCATGACCTGAGCTAAAGGCAGAGGCTTTAACCCACTGAGCCACCCAGGCGCCCCAGTCCCAAACCTTTTTTATGCTTTGCCCCTCTGGCAGCCTTTGCTAATGCTAATCCACAGAACGTTCATATATACAAAATGACGACAGAGCATGAGCTAAATGGATGAGAAAATGAAAGTGTTTTTGATTCTCAGTGATAAATTATTGATGCCAAGATCTTTCTTAAATGCCCTATGTATAAATAGAGCAAATAATAGGGGATGAGGTTTATGAGTATATACGATGGAATTAAGGAAGTATGACTAAGTTTAGTAATTTTCTCCTATTTGGGGATTGCTTTTCCCTGTTCCTTTATGATCATTAGTTAATTATAATACATCAGGCTAAAGCAGTGCTGGAGTGAACCATTTCAAAAGTATGTAGTACAAATTTAAAAAATTTATTTCTGGGATTTTTAATACTGCTGGAGATTGAAAGAAGAACACTAAAATATTTTTGGATCAGACTTATAAATTAATAATTAAACTAAAGATTATATATTGTAATGAGTTTTAACTGAATGAATTTAAATATATTTATATGTAGTCTGTAGCCAAAAAAAGAATGTGAAGACTTGTTGAAATACTTAAATCATTTTAGAATTTAAGAATTACACTATGGGGGCACGTGGGTGGCTCAGAGGGTTAAAGCCTCTGCCTTCGGCTCAGGTCATGATCTCAGGGTCCTGGGATCTAGCCCCACATCTGGCTCTCTGCTCGGCGGGGAGCCTGCTTCCCCTTCTCTCTCTCTGCCTGCCTCTCTGCCTACTTGTGATCTCTGTCAAATAAATAAATAAAGTCCTAAAAAAAAAGAATTATACTACATTAAAATTATTTGTCATGTGTATCAAAACTAGGTTTAAAATATAAAAAAAATTAACATTATTTCCAATGCATTTGCTTAGACACAAAAATATTTATAGCCACCTTTATTTCTATGTTAAAAAGTAAATGCATTAAGACTTTTACTTTTTAAAAATCTTAGGAATTCAAAAAGATTGACTTCTCAATTTTCTTCGAAACTGTTGATCTTGTAAAAGTAATTTAATCCCACACTTTCTCATCTGGAAAAATATATATACTATTTTGTTCATCTGCTATTTATAAATTTGGTTTTGCCCATATTAAATAATGTAATTACTTATAGAAAATGAAAAAATAACTTGATTATTTATAATGGGAAGAGAGTCTAGCAGAATTATTTGAACAGCTTATGAAAATATGTATTTTGCTGGTTTATTTCTTACCTATATTTTATTTCTCCTGTTATTCAAATCTGTTTACTATTTTAAAATAAACATGTTGTCTACTACAACATAGTATTGTCATACACATATACACAAGTGCCTATCTATAGGGTTGTAGATAATAATTACATGTGTGAAATTTAAACAAAGTAGAAATGGTTAAGTAATCCATAGATAGAACTCTACTTTAGATTATATATACACTCTGTTAAAATCTTTATTTGTGTTGTGTTGTAGGTCAGAGAATGTAAAATGTTTATAAGATGTAACTATAAAATAAGTTATTAATCAAAAACGACAGGACATGTTTTTGTTTTTGTTTTTCATGCTACATAAGGTATTTACTTGTTTTCCTCGTACAAGATTGTCATACAAACTTTGAATTATGCAGCCACGTGACATGGGACATTATAAGTATTTTGGTAAGAGCTTTAGTAATCTCATTTTCTGGGCCCTTCCCAATTTAATGGCTTCATCTCTTACAGTTACTCCTTATACCCGTGCCACGTTTAACTCTGTTGCTTTGGGTTCTCTCGTGGCCATGCCCTTCTCTCCTTTTTTTGCCTTTCTGACTCCCAGTCATATTTTAGTTTTTGGTACTTGGGGTAGGAGGAAGTGTAATTTAGTGGTAAAGAGGATTGTTTCTTGGGCCAGAATGTCTGGTGTTCAATCCGAACTCCATTACTTCCCAAATGTCTGACCTCTCCAAGCTTCTCTGTATCTTTCGAATAGGAGTAATAACCATAATAATTCATAGAGTTGTGGCATTAAATGAGTTAAGCTGTATCATTTACTTAAAAAATGTTGCAGCATCAGTAGGTAATGTGTCAGTGAGTGTATTTTTCTCCTCTCTTTTAATCTGTTCTGTATTGTCTGGTGTCATTCCTGTGGGAAGGCTTCCTTGATCCCTGGCAGCTAAGGTATGACAGCACTATTACACCTCGTCTGTTGACTTACCTGTTTTCTTCCTTGGACTCTGTTTAATAGCAGACACTGTGCCTTTCATCTTTATATTGTAAGTACCCCAAATTTAGCAAGCTCTGAACGGTACGCATGTTTGTTGAATGAGTAAATGAATTAATGAGATTTTTGAGATATGTTCTGTTGTGTGGGAACTTATATGAACTACTAGAGAAGTTATAACTAAGGTCATGGGAGTGAAAGGCTCACAGACCAAGATGACAAGATTCTGGAATCATGTTTGTTTGTTTGTTTTCTGTAGTGGGAAGCCAAGGAGAAAGCTATAGTGTAGATGCACACAATTAGCAGAGTTCCATGGGATGGATTGGAGGAGGGTCCCATATTAATTCTGTTTTATACAGTGTTGCAATATCCTAATTTCCTTTCTGCCTCATCAGTGAATTTTCCTGATTGTGTGGTTACAAAGACCAGATAAGCCAGGAAGCTCAATAGTCGGAGGGTAACACTGAAGGTAACACTGGCTTCCTTTGTTGGAGAGAAGCAGGTATGTGTGTCCCTGATCACAGCCGTAGTTCACTGCTTAATGTATTGTGCTGCTATGGCTTATATCTGTTTTTTTAAGCAGAGACTCTGTGGGTCAGAGAGGGGACATAATGGATGTCCTTAAGGGAGGAAGATTTAGGGATGAGTAACTGTTACTCTGGAGGTGACATGATCTGGGATTTATGAATATTTAAGGCTTATGGTCTTCACTTCCTATTCTAAGTAACACTCTTACTTGTTCTGTTCTTGTTACTGATGTTTAATAGACCTCTGTTCCATTAATTCTATGTCTGTGAGTTACTAACTTACTGTCTGTTCTTAATACATTTTATGATTCTGCCTCTGCCTCCCAAATTACCTGCCTATACATTATGTATATATAACACATAAGTTTTATCTGTTCTGTTTATTTCTTGTCTCTATGGCAGATTGACTATTCTCAATTAAAACGGCAAATACATGGTGCATGTGTTAGAGTTAGGCTGACCATATGTCCTGGTTTTCCCAGAGAGACCTGTTATCCTGCAGGAATCCCTGATAGTGTCCTCTTTCATTCTCAAAAGTGTCCTGATTTGGGTGATAATGTATATAGTCACCTTAGTATTAATCTACCATCTGCTACTTGTAGAACTATGTAAATTGAAGTAATTTGTATAATATCCCATCCATAAAATTAATGGGTTGGCTACTATTTTAAAGCCCTTGCCGAATCTAAAATTCTTTGATATTATGGAAAAGAAGTATGAAGCTTTTTCCTTCTTGAGTCCACTACAACCCTGAAGACAAGTGCATTTTTCCATTTAAAAATGGATCTAATTGCAAGTTGAATATAAATGCAGGCATTAACTACTTTGAAATGTGCAAAATTACACTTTTAATTTATACTTGGGGCAAAATATTTGAGACATTGTGACCATAGACTTTAAAATTGAAAAACTAAAAGCACTTTCCTTATTTCTTTAAAAGGGGAGTATATTAAATAAAAGGCTTTGAAATCATTATATGTGGTTTTAAGAATATTTTATGGCTGTGAGTTCAACCTATGCTTATATTCCTTATCTGTACACTGAATTAAATAGTTGGCAAGGAATACTGGTTTCTGAAGAAAGTAATGATTTTAGTTTTCAATATGATAAATTTCTAGGTGTTCATGATCCCATTCTGTAGGAATTTTGAGAATAATGGGAATTAAAGTAGATTAGATCTTTAGCAGCAGATTTGGATATCACCTACAGAGAGAAAAAAATCACATAAATGTATGAATTGTTCCAGGAGGGTTAGTATAAATGTAGAAAGGAAGTGAAAAGAATTTGGATAGCATTTCTGACTGTTCTTGCTGATTAGTTGTTCCCTGGGCCTTTCAAGATTAATTGTAAAAATCTTACCGTATAGTAACTAGTTTTGCCCCATCCTCAAAACCCCACCGCCCTCCCCCCCCCCAAAAAAAACCCCAAAACCCAAAAACAGTCTTCTCAGATTATATGGTTATATGAATTGCTTCATTTTAATGAAGTACTATTTATTTCAGTATTTGTCATGGCTAGAAAATTCCATGCTTTGGTATTGAGTTTGGTGAACAGAGATGGTGGGGATATAGATTTTGCCTTTTGGAATTTTGCATGTAGGTTGTTATTCTAGTTTGAAGGGAATGGGGATCTCTCCATTCATTATTCAAGTCTCCCTGCACCACTGCTTAGGTGATCTGACACTACTGAGGAAAAAGGTACCACCAGCCTGCTGTGGTAATGAGAAAATATCAAGAGATTTGATAGATGATTAAATGACTTGGGTTTGGTGGAAACTTCTTCATTTTTGTTGGTGTATGGAGAAGCAAGAATGATGGAGATGTATTGATCTGTGCATTCTTGTGTAAGTGTAGAAGGCAACACTTGACAATAAAATGTATTAAGGAACTTATTACACTATCATATATAGTTATGCATATATACAACTTTCCTCCTTGATCATAAGAGTCTTGAAATATGGCACTGTTTTTTATTCACCATGTATTTGCTAGGGTTCTTAATATTATTATCTGTGGCTCATGATATTTGCTCAATAAATGTTTCTTTAATGATATATGAATTAAAATTCAAATGCAAAATACTTGTGATCTGTAGACCACCACCTATGAAAGCAGGGGGCAGCTGACAAGATAGTGTTATGCTTATATGGCATATCACTGATGAGCCTATTAAGCAAAAAAAAGGAAAGGAAAAGAATAGACAAGAAGGATGTGTGTTTGTACCCACGTTCTTTCACAGACTGAATCTCAGTAAAATCTCATTAGATGCTTTGCCCCGGTCTCTACCCTATAGGAGCCAAGTTTCTCCCCTAGTCTAACTTAGGTCTTACTAACAGGCTGCAGTTCCGATTTCAGTCGTTGGCTTCTGGGCTTGGTGGAAGCTGCTCAGTAATTCCCTTAGGGCTGCTGGGGCGTTGGGGGAGGTGAGGGAGGAAAGGTGAGTGCCTTGCGTCATTCTGTGACAGCCTCAGGGGTTAATTCAAGAACCTTAGTGGCTTGCTGTGGTGAGAGCAGTGAACAGCCCTCCGGTTGGAAAGACATTATAATTAAAGCATTTCATTTCCTTCATTCAGTGAGCATTTACTGTGAACCTACTGTGTATAAATAAATGACTGGATGAATAGGAGAAATGTGAAGATTTTAACTCCTGCTTGGGATGAAATTATAAATCAATAGACCAAATGAAGCAAGAAGGGGAGCAAACCTGATTTAAATCATCCTTGAGGGATATGGGATGCTTTCTGGCATAGAATTCTCATGTGTGATGTGTTTCCTAATTTTTTAATGATACACCTTCTATGTCCTCATGTCTGCATTACTTTGTCCTTAGTGATTTTTTGAGAAAAGCAGACAGTTCTTTCTATCCTCCAATATAATTTTTACTGGTCTGTGGAAGTATTATTTCCACCTCCCATAACCCAACTTAAAAAAACATAATATAGCGTATGTGTTCCAAATGAAGGTGTTGTGTTTTCTGCCACATGCATATAAAGTAAGGAAAGGATCATTTTGGCTCTCTGAGTAAATCACTTATTTGATTTCATTCACTCTGTTTTATAATACTGAGTACCTAACAAGCTAAAACAAAATATTTGGCAGAGTTGATGGTCTCTTCCCTTAGGAGAGATCTTAGAATCAGGAGGCGTGCCTCAATTTATATGAAGGTCACCGGTGTACACGGAGTATGTGAGGAAGGAAGGCAGTCAGAAACGCACAGCTGCATCTAGACAGGAAAAGTCTTGCATTTATAGCTAGAGCAGCTCTTCGCTTTATCTTCCAAGTTAGAGGAAGAGCTTATATGACTTGGAGTGGGGAAAAAAAAAGTTTATCAGCGAGATCATTAATAACTTGGGACTCAGCTTTTCAAGTTACAATTAGATGCTCAACAGCTGTGACCTTCAAGAGCTGCTCATTACTGTTGGTCCTGATTGTTCACTCCCACTCTAGAGCTCTTTTCAGAAATAGTTTCTCTGACATCATTGACCCCAGGGGTCAGAGTGAGAAATGAGTCTTCAAGCATTCATTTGTAAGTCTTGTTTCTGCAGGATGCTGTGTGCGTGTGGATGTGTGTGGGTAAGGAATTCTGCCGGTTGGGTAATGCTTTACTGTAGTCCAGCTGTTTGGTCACATCCCAATTAGGATGATGTCTGTTCGATGAAGGGGCGCTCCTGGGAGTAACAAGAAGATTTAGTGGCCTCCAAAACAGAGTAAAACTGATGGTAACACAGGCTCTGTTTTATTTAGCTGTTTAAAAAAAAATGTTTAAAAAGGTCTCAATGCACATGCTTGCCAAGCTCTGTCATGCACCGTGTAGCGTCTCAACGGATCAGCAGGGATTTTAAACGTGCTGTGGGCTCGCCATACACTGCAACCCAAAGAGAAAGTGGGGATTAGAGAAACTGTAGTGAAGTATGAAATGAAAGCTCAGCTGGAAAAGGAGGACTGGATTATGTTCAGCTTCTTTGCCTCAGTTCCTTTGGATATGAAGAACATGGGGCTCTTAGGAGAAAAGGGATTTACTTTCTCAAGGTGTAGTGCATAATCTCCGTATTCTGAAAGGAGTCTTAATTAGGGAAAAGCCATCTGTCATAAAACAAAGACTAAGCAAACCTCCAGGAAGGTTGATAGAATTTGTTATTGATAAGGACTTTTCTGGCCAATTAAGACTCAGAGTTAAATTTAGTAGTCTTTGGGGAGTCTTGTCAGTAAAATGCATATATGACGAAGCTTTCAAACATGCAGCCATAGTAGTTTCAATCTGAGATCTCAGACATAAGCAGTTATCGTGACATGGCAAATAGGATCTCTAGATAAGACAAGAGTCCTGGTTCTAACTAACTTTCTTCAAAACCGAATGATCCAAATAGCACCTGTGCCCTGTGTGTTTCTGAGTTCTCATCTGTGCCGTGATGGGACTAGGTTAGACTTGGATGATATGTAAATTTCTTGGGAAACTACAATTACTGGGACTGTAATCTCTCTAAGAGCTTCTGTATCCTCTATCTTCATTTTATGTGTCTTCGCTAGTTTCACTATTACTAGCTTCAGTGACCAAAAGAACTCTTGAATATCTAAATAAATTTTGGAGGGCTCTTCCTTTGTCTCCGGAGTTAGCATCTCTGCCACAATGCTGTTATTTATTTGTTCGCCATGCCTAATGTTACATGGTTAGGTTATCTATTTTCTATATTTTGCAATGTCCATATGCATGAATTTTTTTTTTAAAGATTTTATTTATTCATCTGTCAGAGAGAGAGCGCGCGAGAGAGCGAGCACAGGCATACACAGAGGGAGAAGCAGGCTCCCGGCCGAGCAAGGAGCCCGATGTGGGACTCGATCCCAGGACGCTGGGATCATGACCTGAGCCGAAGGCAGCCGCTTAACCAACTGAGCCACCCAGGCGTCCCATATGCATGAATTTTTTAATACTATGATTTCTAAAGCATTGCTCTGCATTCAAATGTCCAATAAGTTTCCTGAAAAAATAGTTAACGATGAATTTGAAACTATTGTTGATACTTTTATCAAAGAAATAAAGATACAGATGAATAGCAACATCAGCAATAGTAGTAGCTCACTTATTAAAAATATACTGCATGCCAGGTATTTTTCTAAACCATGTACGTGTATTAACTTATTTAATTTTTGTAACCAACCTATAATGTAGGCAAAATTATGTTGAAATTGAGGCAGAAAGAAATTAAATGACTTGTCCAAAGTCATGGCGGAATTGAGATTTGAACTCAGGCAATGTGCCACAAAGTCTGAAATCTTTATTTCTCTACCACATTTTATAACACCAATACGAGTGAAATACAATAGACTTTCTTCAAGAAATCAAAGATTTCCATATGTTTCAGACATTAGAATTATTAAACACATTCTTAAAACTGGATTAAATATAGCAGACTCTCAAGAGAAAAGATTGACGAATACAGCACTGTTGTCAAGTTGAATTCATTGTGCCTAAAGATTCATTAGAGCTTAATGGTTTGATATTTTCAAGGAAAACTTTAAAAAAGATGAAATGTGTGCATACTGGAAATCTACCATTGCTAATTACTGACAGTAAGGGGCATCTGTGGATGTAGAAAAGAAGTTACAATATACAACATTAATTTCACTAGACTTTTATCAAAGGCTAAATTTGATATAGGAATTGTTTCCAAAAAGAAAACAAACAAACAAATAAAAATTGCCACATACCTTTAGTCGTAATGTAATTAGGATCAGATGGACTGAGCTGGGGAGATAATGACCCAAAGGTTTGATAAGCAGAAACCAGGAGGATGTTATTATTGGAGACAGAGTAAGAGGGGCATTCTAAAGTTCACAGAAACTGCTGGCATCCTGGCGAACCACAGGAAACCAAAGGTCCAGGGCAAGATGGGCAGAAGGAGTTCATGGCCTCAGAAGCACAGAAAGGACTGATGTAGCTTGATTGCTCAGTCTCGACTGTCTGGATTTGTTTCACCCCTGGCAAGAGTTCATCCTGAAAGAACCTGGCCAGCAGGTGAGAATAACTGAAAACAGCTGGCTGTTAGTGAGGGCAGGGGTAGAGCAGATGCTGTTTTCTGGTAGATGCTATTTTTTCCCCCCTGACAGCTTGGCAAGTCACTTGCAGTTTACTCTTTTAGCCAGACTTTCTACTGGTTCTTTCTATAATCCCATGCCCACAAGGCTGCCATTTTTATATCCTTCAGAGCTCATGTGTCTCAGGAAATATAATTAGAGAAAGGATTGGAAATGAAGTATTGATATTTTTTTCAATTCTTAAAGTTGATTTGCTCCCATCTCATAGCTAAACTCCAAAGTCATCATGACAGGAAAACTGTCATTGGGAAGCCAGAAGTTATGAAATGTGAGTGCTATTCAGCTGGATTATCTGGAGAGCAGTTCTGTCCATTTCCAGAGAGAACTCTGCTAAGAGAACTAGGTGATTATCCAAGTTCTCTTGTGGTTACAAGTGTGGCTTTCCTTTCCCTCTTATCAAAGCAGACAGTCTTTGAAGAAAGACAACCAACTGGGCACATGGATATGTTGAGCCTTCATGCATATACACCAGTATTTCAGTAGCAGAGGTGGTTGAGTTTCTGAAATTACATTAAATGTTTTAGTCTAGCCATACCTGTGACTGTATTTGTTGACATGGTCATCCAAACTTTGACAACTCTGTTAACTAGAAGCAGTCCAAGAGAGTTCACTTTTTTTCTTCTAATAATTTTTTTTAAGAATATGTTTTTTTTTTTAAGGATTTTATTTATTTATTTGACAGAGATCACAAGCAGGCAGAGAGGCAGGCAGAGAGAGAGGGGGAAGCAGGCTCCCTGCTGAGCAGAGAGCACGATGAGGGGCTGGATCCCAGGACCCTGAGATCATGACCTGAGTCGAAGGCAGATACTTTAATCCACTGAGCCACCCAGGTGCCCCATCTTCTGATAATTTTTGATACAAGTAAATTATACAGATTTTTATGTGAATGATACATAAAATATATATATAAAAGATGACTACATGAAAATACTGTCATTTGAATCTGAATATTCTCCTAAATGGTTAAGCTAGTAGGAGCATTTGAGATATCTACCATCCACTTACTTGCAAATGAGGAAATTGTGGCCCATAAGTTTCAGTTAACTTCTCTATAGTTAATAGGCTGACCCCAGTTATGAATCCTAGTTGCATTTCAAATCAAGTTTCATAGTTTGTTTATTGTGAACACACACACAGTTTGAAGTGCAATATTTACAGTTTCTTTTTAGTTCAAGCAAAAACAATTTTGAAGAATCTTAGTATGTCTAAGAATTTACATTATTTCTGGAAAGTGAAAAAATCATGTTCATAATGGAATACTGGAAAAACAGGGAAAAATTTATACAAATCATCTATCCTCCTGCTAAAGACAACCACTATGAAGAATTTTTACTTATTCTCTAGGCTTTTTTCTATGCATCTATTTCTTTTGATGCAATTGTGATTATACTATAATGTTTATCTTTCTTTTTTTTCAACTAAAATTTCAAAAACATACTCTTTGAAAGTGTTTACAGTAGTTGCCTTTCATGATACTCCGTTAAGGAACAGAATAATTTACTTTCATGTGCTTTTTATTTTGTGACATTTCATTTTTACTAGGAGATTTTTGTGTAATAAAACCACATATTATAGAAGTGACATTGTGTTTTCTCATCATTTCCTCATTTCATCTTCTCCCCTCAATCCATTTTAATCCTGCATTCTTTGCTACCACTACACTAAGACTGCTTTTATTAAGTTCACCAAATGTTTTCATTTTGCCAGATCCAGTGATAGTTTCCTCTGTCCTTATCTTAATTGACTTCTCAGCATCATTTAGCACAGCTGACAACTCCCCATCCCTCCTCCCCTTTTACCTCTTTCCTCTATTTTAGCACCCCAAGCACACAGGTTTCAGTTTATTTCATTCTTCATTGGGTGTCATATTTATTATCATCACTCTTCCTAACTTGTTTAGTCTTTATTTTTACTTATTTTTATCCTTCCCTGTGGTATGCCACCCAACGGTGTCCATATTCTACTTTTGGAACCTGTGACTATTTTCCCTTACATGACAAAAGGAGTTTGCAGGTATTGATTAAGTTATGATCCTAAAGGTAGAAAGAGTATTCTGAATTATAATTCAGGGGGGGTTTAATGGACTTTCAAGGATCCTTAAAAGTAGAAGTAGGAGGAGGCAGTAGGAGTCAGAAGTAAATGGAAGAAAGGCCAACGAGATGCACATTTACGTGTTTCTAGATATGTCTCCTCCAGCAAGGGAAACAAAAGCAAAAGTTAACTGTTGGGACTACCCCAAAATAAAAAAAAACACTTTTGCACAGTGAAGGAAATCATTAACAAAATAAAAAGCAACCTACTGAATGGGAGAAGATATTTACAATTATATGTCAAATAAGTTAATATTCAAAATAGGTAAAGAATGTACAGAACTCAACAGCAAAGAAACTCAATAATAATGCGATTAAAATGTGCATTTATTCCAAAGAAGATATATAGATGGCTAATAGATATTTGAAACAATACTCAACATCACTCATCATTAGGGAACTGCAAATGAAAACCACAATGAGATATCACTTTACATCTATCAGAAAGGATAGAATCTAAAAGATAAGAAATAAGTGTTGGCAAGGATGCAGAGAAATGGGAATCCTTGTACAGTGTTGGTAGAACTGTGAACTGGTGCAGCCACTGTGGAAAACAGAATGAAGTTCCTCAAAAAATTAAAAATAGAGGAGGGACGCCTGGGTGGCCCAGTCGGTTAAGCGGCTGCCTTCGGCTCAGGTCATGATCTCAGCGTCCTGGGATCGAGTCCCACATCCAGCTCCTTGCTCAGCAGGGAGCCTGCTTCTCCCTCTTCCTCTGCCTGCCACTCTGCCTGTGCTCTCTCTTTCTCTCTCTCTCTGACAAATAAATAAATAAAATCTTTAAAAAAAAACTAAAAATAGAGGGGCGCCTGGGTGGCTCAGTGGGTTAAAGCCTCTGCTTTTAGCTCAGGTCATGATCCCAGGGTCCTGGGATCGAGTCCCACATTGGGCTCTCTGCTCCGCGGAGAGCCTGCTTCCTCCTCTCTCTCCCTGCCTGCCTCTCTTGCCTACTTGTAATCTCTGTCTGTCAAATAAATAAATAAAATCTTTAAAAAAAATTAAAAATAGAACTATCATATGATCTAATAATATCACTACTGGATATTTGCCCCCCAAAACAAAAAATCCAAATTTGAAAAGAGAGATGCATCCCTGTGTTTATTGCATCATTATTTGTAATAGCTAAAATATGGAAACAACTAAGTGTCCCTCAGTTGATATATGGATAAAAGAGTGACATACGTGTGCACGTGAACACATGCATGCACAATGGATTATTACTCAGCCATTAAAAAGAAAATGAGATCTTGCCATCTGCAACAACATGGCTAGATCTGTTGGGTATAATGCTAAATGAAATAAGTCAGACAGAGAAAGACAAATACCATATGATTTCACTTATATGTGGAATCTAAAAAAAAATGTAACAAACAAAGATGCAAATGAATAGACTCCTACATACTGAGAACAAGCTGGTAGTTGCTAGAGGAGAGGTGGGTGGGAGGGATGGGTAAAATACTTGAAGGGAATTAAGGGTACAAACTTGCGGTTATAAAATAAGTCACAGAGATGAAAAATACAGCACAGGAAATATAGCTAATAAGATTGTAATTACACTTTATGGTGACACATAGTGACTACGCTTACCGTGAGTAGCACTGAGTAATGCACAGAAGGGTTGAATCGTGTTGTACACCGGAAACTAATCTTTAACAGTGTACATTCATTATATTTCAACAACAAAAAAAAGTGGAAGTAAAAGGTAGAAGGAGTCAGAGGGATAGGGAAGGAAGCATGAAGAGGTGCAACCTTTGCTGGCTCTGAAGATGAAGCAAGGAATCCTCTAGAAGCTAGGATTTTACCGCTAGAGACTCCAGAAAGAAGCCCAGTGAGAAGCACAGCAGACTTCTCATTCACAGAACCATAATATAATACAATTTGTCGTGTTGTAAGCCACTTAATAAATGGTCATTTGTTAATGCAGCAATAGAAGAATAATACATACGTTCCAAGGATCTTTTCCTTCCCCACTCTACTATATTTAATGTGTATCCTTCCAGTCATACTTTCAAAGTTTACTTAAATATGCATGTATCCTTACAAAGAAAAGAAAAGAAAATGTTTTCTAGACAGTATTGTGTTCTTCATTTTTTCTGTTTATTCTTTTACTCAGTGCTATTCTTGAACTCTATCAATATTGCTGGTGGTAGGGTTGAAAAATTTTTCCCTTTCTCCCTTCTAGGTTCTTTGGCATCTAATAATTAAATGAGTAAAAAGATTAATGAGAGAAAAAAAAAACAAATTTAATTTTATATCTGTGAGAGGCCTATAAAAATATGAGACCCAAAGGCATTCAGGCAATTGAGGGTTATATGCCATCCTGAGGTTAGGGATAGGATATTGGCCTGGGCTTCCAAAGGGAGGAGGGAAATTCACAACAAGATAAGAAGAGCAGATATTTGGTAATCAGATGTTTGCAGTGACATGCAGATAGGTCTTTCAGATTAAAAAACAAAAAACAAAAACAACAACAACAACAAAAAACCTCTGGTAATATCTTTCCCTCTGGGCCAGACCCTCCATCTAAGTTATTTTAGGCAGGTAAGGGAAAGGTAAAAGTTTATACACATAGGTAATTTCACTAAGCACTGAGAGATTACTCTTCAAGGTGGATGCAACAATTTTCACTCCAAACGAAGAGGTCAGGAGAACTTCCTTTCCTATTCTGAAGCCTGATAGTAGAAGACAGCTTTCTGGGTTTTGTCTCCCTGATAGATATTAAGCACTTTTTCATTCTTTTAGTTTGCATTTCTCTGATTGCTAGTGAGATTGAACATACTCCTTAAACATACTGAAGGAGTATGTTTAAAAATTTGGATAGTTTCTTCTGTAAAATGATACTGTATAGTCATTACCTACTTTTCTCTCAGCTTGTTTTCTCTAGGTTGTAAGAACTGCTGATAGCAAGCCTTTGCTTTTTTCAATCGTACAAATATTTTCTTCCTCTCTCTTGAGCCTTTAGATATGTTTGGACAGAAATCTTTCAATCAGGTATGGTCAAAATATTCCATTTTCCCCCTTTGGTTTGTGATTTGTAGGCATTTCAGAAACCATTCCTCACCTACTATCATAAATAGTTTACCTTTCACACTTAGAATTATACTTGGAATTCAAATAAGTTTGCTTGAAGTTTTTTATATAAGTTAGAAAGAACACTCTTTAGATGAAGTGAGTCATTTTTTGGAATACACATTATCAAATAATGTAAGCTCTCTCGAGTGGTTTGTGCTATTACTCCTCTATGACAAATTCCCATATACTAATAGACTTTTTGTTCTGCTTCACTGGTTCATTAGCCTGTATCTAATCCAGTATACCGCTGTGACTCTGCAGTATTGCTTCATACCTGCAAGGACAGTTCTTTTTATTCTTTTTCACAATTGGCTTAAAATATTTTAAAATAGGGGCACCTGGGTGGCTCAGTCGGTTAAACGACCAACTCTTGATTTCTGCTCAGGTCAGAATCTCAGGGTCCCAGATCGAGCCCTACCTTGGACTCCGTACTTGGCATGGAGCCTGCTTAAGATTCTATTGCTCTCCCTCTGCCCCTTTCCACCAACTCATGGGCAATCTTTTTCTCTGACAACAACAACAAAAAAATTAAAGCATATTGTCAAATTCTTCCCAAAATTTATGATTGGATATTGACTGGAAATTTATTGAATTGAGATTGGTTTGTGTGAAGTTCATAAGGGAATCATATTAATATTCCTTTAAAAACTAAGAAGTCATCTTGAATTTTTCTATTTCTTTTACCTTTTCTTTTCACATTGCCTTTAACATTTGTGGGTCCTAGAATAGGAGTTTAAATGGAATCCTGCATATCATATGTCATAGTTAAAAGTTATAAATCAGGCTTACCACTGTGATTTCTAAAGTCATTAACCTGAAATCTAGAGGCTAAAGGACTTCCCCTCCTTGTGGGGCCAACCATGATAAACCTGAAGGTAGTACTGTTCTGCATGGTAGGAAAAGACAGGAAGCTGGCTGGGTTCAGCTCTGGATCCACCCTGAGGCAGGACTGAAATAATCAAACTCTAGGGAGAAAGGGTGGACAGTGCCTCTCCTCCATATCTCATTTTTCCAAGTCAGGATTTCCAGGCAGTTCTAGGCTTTTCCAAACAGTTTGCGGAGAGAGGGAAGTCTGCTTAGACATTGACTCCAGGTGACTGGAGAAAGATGACTTTAAACAAAAACAGCCACTCTATCCTCTGATTTTTCTGCCGTAAAAAGTCTATGAATGTTTACTCCATCTTCACCTTCTGCCCCTCAAACCCACCCCAACAGCTAGTTCTCAGACTCTCTTCTTGTTGTGCTGTGTGGAACAGTTCACTGCTGCCTGAGTCTCTCTCTGTAAGTATCCTTGGTTATGGAGATTTCAAAAAGCTTTTTTTATGACCTAAAAAGGAGTAAAAGAGTGCCTATGAATGTGATATGTGGATCTTCTTAATCTGGTCTGGAGTTGGTTCTGGCTGCACCTCAATCCATCAGTTTCCTGCCCATCTGCCTTCAAAACATCATGGCAATGAGTATATTCTTTTTGAAGCCCTTCTTATTTCTCATTTAGTCTTTTTACAGTGACTTTGATCTTTCTGTGTTCTCCATCCCTATTTTCTCCTGAAGTCAATTCTCCAGAGCACTGAATACAAACATTTATTTTAAGATATTCATTTATTTATTTATTTGAGAGAGAGAGAGAGAGAGAGAGAGAACATGTGCTTGACCGGGGTGGGGTGGGGGGGTTGTGCAGAGGAAGAGGGGAAAAGGTGGAGGGAGAGGGACAAGCAGACTCTGTGCTGAGTGTGGAGCCCCATGTGGGGCAGGATCCTAGGACCCTGAGATCATGACTTGAGCTGAAACCAAGAGTTGGTGCCTAATGGACTGAGCCACCCAGGCACCCCAAAAGTGAACATTTTAAAACATAAATTAAGTCATATATCTCCCTTGATTTTTAACCTTCCAATGATTTTTAAAAATTCTTTCAATGAAATAAAAACTCCCTATATTGGTTTATAAAGCCCTTACCAGCTATGTCCCTGTTTATATATGTAGCCTCATTTATATCACTGTGTCAATGTTGAGCCCATATCTTGAGTCAACTTAGAATTACTTGTGAGAACCAATTATTAAATTTTTGGATATTTTGCTTGCCGGTTGTTAAAACCTACTACTGCAGGTATGTAATCCTACAATTACATAAATTGCAATACAAGCAAGTGGAATAAATTCTCAAAGCACATGACTTCCTAATCTTTTCACTACATTTTTCGATTATTTGTGCTCCTGTGTTTTTCTTTTTCATGTATATTGAATGTGTGTGATGGAAATATTGTATAATGGTTTGCTCTTGTAGATCTTCCCCCAACTTTATATATAGTGAAGTTATATTAACAGCTTGAAATCAACTCTGCAAGAGTATTTATGACATGGACATTGATAAGCATTATAAGTCAGGGTTTATTTCATGTTCTGATGATTGTCTAGATATAAGACAGTGTTGGAGAAAACTTTACCAACACAGGGTAAACTTAATAGTGTGTTGTGTCTAGCCTGTTACATTTTGAAGAGCATAAGAATTGAGGATATATTCTAGTATTTGGAGACCATTGTGCAATAGAGGAAAGAAGTTACATCACTGACCTGCTAGGGATGTTCGAACATATGCCTTTATTGTTTTATTTTCATCTTTCTTATTAAAATAAACATATCAATCAATATTACTGTGGAACTATACTCATTCATCAGTTACAACTTTAGTTTGGCTACAGATACAAGAGTGCAGCAGAAGTCAATGACAGTAATGCTGTGAGAACCACTTAGCGATACAGAATTGACATCATTCAATATACAATTTAGGGTATTGTATATTTTTTATTGTTTGCAAATTGTGTGCTGGACATCATTTTATCAGTAAAATTTATAATAATCTTAATGTATGTTTTTATATAGACAGATGTATATTACTAGAAAGCAACTGCTAAACATTTATCAGCACACCACTATCCTGCCCTTTTTTTAAGCTCCAGCCACACTATTTTTTTTTTTTTTTTTCCTGTTTTTAGCAAAGTTTATTCTCACTTTAGGGCCTTTGCTTTAGGTACACCGTCTGCCCAGATTGTTCTTCCTCATGAGATACCCATGGGTATTATGCAAAAGTGATGAGGCAGAATAGTCTGGGCAGAAGGCATATCTAACAGAATTTCCTCTGCAATCCTCAGTTTAATTGTTACCTTTTTAGATACCTTTACTGACAAAAAAGAAACCAGTTACTCTTTATCATATCCTTCTATTTTAATTCACTACAGGAGACCAGATATAATTATTAGTAGTATTATATTTTATTGTTGTTATTTGTTATCTGGCTCCCAGATTTTACCCCTATCCCTCTAAAAGGTAAGAGACTATGAGATTTGGGATTATGTGTTGTCTGGCTTAATCACTGCTGTTTTTACAGGACTTTAGACAATATCTAGCATTTGTTAAACGCTAAGAAATATTTCTAACTAATTAATATAATTGAAACTAGATAGAACCTGAATCCGATTATTAATACATAGATGGCCATTTAAGAAGTTGCTAAATGATATTTTCTTCCACCAATATAGTGATAAAAATTTAAACTTGGCAATAAATTCTTATATTTAAATGCAGTTATCTGTGGTTTTTATCCCTCTTTTTTTTTAATCGTAGTAGTTTACACTTAAAGATTGCTGTTTGCCTTTCAAATTACATTTAAAATACTCAAATAGGGCAATCTGTGTCAAAACTAATATTGTTTTGACTTGAGAGTAATTGTAGAGTATAATTTCATCATATCAAAATAGCACAGGAAGAAATAAAATCATTTACCTTTCTGGCAAAATACAGAAAGACCATGAAATAAACCATTTGAAGGTTTATCCTGACTTGGTCTGCAGAAACTAGTGTATTTGTTGTGGAAGAAATCCACTGGATTAGAAACTATTCCTGGACTTTAAGTATATGAATATTTTTTTTATTTACACAGTATCTTCATTTTTGCAAGCAACATTTTTTGATCAAAATAATTTTCCTATGGGATTCAGCTGAGGTCCAGAACTTAGGTAGATTCATGGAAGTAGATTTTTTTCTTTCCTTTTGTGGTTTCTAGGATGAGATCATAACAGGTGGGTGCTAATAAAGACTATTGTAATAGTGACAGAGTCAGCATAATAAATTAATTCACCTTTCTTAGAAAAGATAATTTTGAAATTTGTGTAGCTTCTTACAAGGAGCCGTGCCCTTATTGTACAGTAATTCACAGATTATGCTTGCATGTGTATAAGTTCTGTTTGGATATAACAATAAAATATTATGGGAATACAGATTACTTCACTGTCCTATAATCTTTGTTGATTCATTTTATGGAGCAACAGACAACATGTTTTAGATACTTTGCTATGGTGAGTGGTAAATCAGTGATACTTTCAGGAGTCAAGGGATAACAAAGAAAGGAATATAAATGTGTTTCCAGATGTATTCCTCCTTGTGAGGCTAATTGATTTTGAGAGGTTGGCTAATGCTTAGTTTTAGATCCATGATATATTTATTAATTTATAGGCCATTAATCTAGGGAGCTGGCCAACTAAGTAGTTATCCTGTTAAATAATGAGACTATAAATCCAAGTAATTCCTAAATATTTCACTATTTGCATTATAAATTGAGCTAGACACAGGATTTTCAGTTCTCTTGTCAGCTTGTATGTGTGTGAGTGACTAAGACACTTGTAAATTTTTACTTCGAAGATAGTAATCACTTTGTAGCTATGCTGACCTTTTCTCATATGAACTTAACTGTTGCTAGTTTACAGCTAAAACATCTGACCTACTATGCATAATCATTTTCCATTAAACTCAGGATTCTGAGGCTGTATTTCTCCAGTGCCTTACCTTGAGACAAGTGTTACAGTAACTATACAATAGTTCTTCAAAATTAGTGTTTATATGGACACTATGGATATCTTAATATTAAGTGTTTTGGTCATTTCCCTTTTCTTTATTTTACTTTCATCATATATCAAAATTAGGAGTTATAGTTCTAGAGGAGACTGAAGACACTGTGATAACTGAGAAAAGCCATAGCATTGTGTTCAGGGGAGGTTAGCATTTATACAAGAGGTGAGTGCATTATATAAAATTTGTTATATAAAGAATTGGATGTGGCTCCTTTTGCTAAATTAAACAAGATATTTTCTCACCCTTTGGAGTTGGTAATCTCTAATTTTAGGGGAATATGTACGGATTATGTATTGTATAATTTATAGTATATATTCATCTCAAACAAATATGCTCATGTCTGAATTACTGTAAGGAATCACTGAGAGGAACAATGATATAATTAAATGAGTAGGTGAGTAAGTAACATTTCAGGACTTTTTTTTTTTTTAACCTGTGTTGGCCATCACAGAAAGAACATAGTTTGTAATATTCTAAAAATGCTGAATTTATAGAAATATTACATAGACCTACATATTAAAAATGTGTGGTCTCTACCTTTTGCATATATGCTAGATATACATTGTATATACACTTATATAGGTATACATACTTATTCCCCCACATATTATATATTATTATATAACTTTGAAATTAATCTAATTATACATATAAATGTACAATTGAAAGAATAATTTTCCTTCTACCCTTCTGAGTGATTGGCTGAGACCACCCCCCAATAATAAAAGACAGATTAACAAGGGAGAGACAAAAAGAAGTTTATTAACATGTTTGTCACATACACACATGGGAGATCACAGGGAAACATGAGCAGCTCTTTGTGGTGGCCTAAACCACCACCTAAAGTACCATTCTCAGCTAAATACAAAATAAAGTGTGAAAGTTGCAGGAGCTTACCAAGAAAAACAAGATAAACAAGGGTAAAATTTGTTATGAAGATTTAAATTAAGATTCTCTTGTTATTTAATCATCCGTCTCATCCTGGTACATGAAGATATTCTTTACAACTATAAATACCCCTTACAAAAGAAGAACTTTTCGGGCACCTGGGTGGCTCAGTGGGTTGGGCCTCTGCCTTCAGCTCAGGTCATGATCTCAGGGTCCTGGGATCAAGCCCCGCATCAGGCTCTCTGCTCAGCGGGGAGCCTGCTTCCCTTTCTCTCTCTCTGCCTACTTGTGATCTCTGTCTGTCAAATTTAAAAAAAAAAAAAAAAAAAAAAAGGACTTTGCTGCTCTAAGAGCTTCTTCTGTATCTTCTATTTCTCAAAGTAATCCACCCAAAACAACCATTATGCCAAAGGGACATATTTGGGGGTACACTATTCTGAAAGTTACCAGTCCTCTGAGGGAGAAATGGGACCACCACCTTTGTTAGATGGATTAAATTTATTTAACACCATGAATTTTGG
The DNA here is from genome assembly GCA_004024625.1 of Mellivora capensis. Taxonomy (NCBI): domain Eukaryota; kingdom Metazoa; phylum Chordata; class Mammalia; order Carnivora; family Mustelidae; genus Mellivora; species Mellivora capensis. The sequence continues at coordinate 98,436 of PISX010002108.1, forward strand.
AGGTGATTATTTTAAATGTTTAAGATACATATTGATTATACATATGGAATAAGTGATTGTCTACGCAATAGACACAATAAAGACAGGAGCAGCAGCTTAGTAACATTAAAAGGCTCATATACATCCTTCACTCATTAGTCCATTCAGTCAAAATGGTTGAGCAGCTACTATGGTAACAAAGATCCATTATAATCTTGTCTCTCAGAGTTATTACATATTGCTTTTTTTTTTTAACTTTCTAATCTGTATTTTAGGTAACCAGTTATAAATATTTGATTCAGACTTTTTAATCTAAAAATATTCTTTATTGGGTGCCTGGGTGGCTCAGTGGGTTAAGCCGCTGCCTTCGGCTCAGGTCATGATCTCAGGGTCCTGGGATCGAGTCCCGCATCAGTCTCTCTGCTCAGCAGGGAGCCTGCTTCCTCCTCTCTCTCTGCCTGCCTCTCTGTCTACTTGTGATCTCTGTCTGTCAAATAAATAAATAAAATATTAAAAAAAAATAAAAAAAATAAAAATATTCTTTATTAAAAAATAAAAACAAACAAAATTAAAAAAAGGAAATCCTTAAAAGATTGCTAAACTTTGCATCACAGGGTAGTACTACCAAACTGAATCATATTTTCTTTTTTATCTGTAAAAGGCCTGTGTCTCTGTTACATCAAGACCGGAAATATAATATTAAGTCTTGTATTCCTTCCTCCCCAGATTACTTCTCTGTCAAGCTTCTTCCACTTTTTCATTTCTTCTTCATATTGTGTCCTATCTTCAAACCCTATCTATTTCCATATATGTTTATGAAGAGTCTATAGGAAAGGAAAACATTTTACCCTTCTAGTTTCTTTTGTCTGGTTTATTAATTAATTTGACCTAAAACAGATTGACAAGAGCAAAGCAAATTTAATTGTCTACATACAGACATTTTACAAAGACATGAAAGACTAAGACAGTCAGGCAATTGAGGCTTATATGCCACCCTGCACTAAGGAGAAGGAGTTAGTTAGGAGTCTGGTTTCAAAGGAAAGGAAGACAATTCACAGGTAGGTGGGAAGAACAATTGTTTGGTTAACAAGTATTTGTCATGCCATGCAGACACAATGGGACACAGAGTGGAATTTGAATAAATATGTGCTTCTCAGCTTCCTGCAGTTTAACACATGTAGCCCAAACTCTCTGTAACTATCTCTGGTGGTAGCTCCCTTCCTGGACCAGGCCTTCTACTTAAACCTTAGAGACAGTTAAGGGGCAGGTAAAAATCTCTTTCTGAATCTCTTGGTACTTGATTATTTGCAGCTCAAAATAATCCACATGCCAAACTGGCACATTTTGGGGAAGCTCATTCTGAGCCCTTCAAGCTTACAAGGTGCCCAAAGCCATGCCAAGCTTTGGGAAACAAAGATATATATCTCTATCTCTATCTATATTGATAGATTGATCAGTCGATCAATCTATCTATCATCTATCTATATCAATCTTTGCCTAGTAGGGGGAAGCAAGCTTTTAAGTAATTTTGTAATTTAACTAAGGTGAGTTCACTCCTTGGTGAGTTACAGGTAAAGACTATACTAGGTGGAGTAGTCACACAAAAGAAACTTTTGAAGCAAATAAGGAGATCATGGGGAATAATTTCCAAAGCCATAAGTCTCTGAGAAGAAGTGAGTGGGCTCCTTATGTTTAGAATTAGGATGAATATTCAGAAAGGGGATTTGGGCATAGTATATAGAGGGTGGGCATAAGGTCTCCTATGTGTACTCAGGAAACATATCTATACATACATAGTATGTTATGTTAATGAGGTTTGTGTTCCCACATAGGTGGAGATTTTTAACATTATAATGAGATAGAGGTAACCATGGGACAGTCCTTGGTCCATCTGTGAGGTGTGAGTTGGTGGTCAAGCTCAAACTGGTCTAGACCAGTGGGAGATCTTCCTATTGTTAACCTTCCTTTGGAGATGGAATAGGGTTAGTGGGGTCTTGCTGGCTAAAATTATAATGCATGTTTAACGTCTTTGGTTTATTGCCCCTGTGCCATTTAAATTATAAGCTGCATCCAGTCATTTAGAAATTGGCATAGGTTATGGGTGCATATTTCATATTTGTATATGTTACCAAGTTGCCTGGACAGATTTCTCTTAATCAAAATTTACATTAATGTTTTAAAACAAAGGCAAAACAGCTGTTGCTCCTGTGTTTCCATTCTTCTCCTTTATTTTGAAATTCTGTACCCAAAGAAATCATGTCTATGAACATAAGAATTTCTCTACTTCAAATATATGACCCAGGTCAAAAAGAATAATAAAAATAAGCATAACTTTGTTTTCAATGCAATAGGAAGAAATGGAAACAACAGATTTTTAGGCAGAGGAGAAAGAAGAGATTTTTTAGCTGGATAAAATAACACAACTATTAATTATGCTCCCATAAGCATACAATACTTCCCAGAATGCTAAATAAAGTAAACTAAACAGTGTAAATTATTTAGCCTTAAAATAGATTTATCCTCTCCAATTGATTCCACCAACTGATTGGTACTGTGATTTTGAACCACTGTTTAACTTTTTTTCTCCCCATGGACTTACTGGTTATTGGCTGACCTCACAATATAATAAAAAGAATGATTATTAAGGTATAAAGAACAATTGTGGGCATAAAACGAAATTGCAATAATTCTAATTTACTGGACATTTTTCTTTCAAGTGCTTAGCCTATTGTTCTAAACATCTCACCAGTGGAAGTACTTCCTTCATCAGTGGCTAGGCAACAGGATGTTTTGTAGACGGGAAAATTTTTCTAAACTTCTCAATTAACTTTTACAATTGACATCTTTGGGTTTTCAGATTTTCAAGCTCAAAGTAGAGTTAACAGCCCATTTTTAAATTAGCTTATGCAAATGAAGAGCATTTGAGCTGAAGCAATCAGAATTTGCATATCAATGCTATGCAGAATTTTCTTTAAATTAGTGCTAGGGCAATGACTACTTGATGGAGGGCTGAGGAGAATGTTCTTGAGTGAAAGCTGTTCAAAGGAAAGAAAAAGTAGATTTTGTCAATCTTTGTTTTAGGAATTCATGGTAATCCTCATTAATTCATAAGATTATTAAGATATACTTTTAGCCTTCCCCAGTTTGGAACGATAGGTCTTTAATAAGAATCTCAAAGTCCTATTAGCTATAGATTTTAATTGTAAATTAGACTTCCTTTTTTTTACATCTTAAAAGTTTGATCCTATTTGCTTCCAAGGGGCAGAAAAAATTTCCCTTCTTCCCTTCTAGGTTCTTTGGCTAGTGAAATTAAAATAAAACAGATTAATAGGAGAAAAACAAATTTGTATTAAAAGAACCTTGTAAAAATATGAGACCCAAAGTGCAGAGTCAAATAATTGAAACTTATATAACATCTTGAGCTAAAGAAGGGGTAGGAGTCTAGGGATACAAAAGTGAAAAAGGCCATTCATAGGAAGACAAGAGGAGATGTTTGAAAAACAAAGGTTGACATGGTATCTCTGGTAATAAATAGCTCTCTTCCTGGTTCAGTCCCCCTTTCCAATATAAATTTAGGCAATTGAGGGGGTGGTAAAGAGCTTTTTCTATATCTGTAGTTCCTTAAAAGTAATGAGTCTGAAATAATTTGTATGCCAAAGAGACATATATTGGGATGAAAAAATTCACTTCCCTTTGGTCCCACCTTTGAAACTTCAAATAAGAAGTTTCATAATCCAGAAGCTAAATTGGTAGATTGCTCCATATCCCATTGAACTAATTTTGGTCTTGAGAATAGGTCAGTACAATGAAACATTTTGTGTTCTCATTTTAGGAGATGGCCTTGCAGGTGGGCTTCCAAAATTAGGCTTATATAGTCAAGCAATTAATATAAGGCATTTCAATGGAAACAAAAGAACAACAAAGGTTTAATGGTGGGAGCCAATTATAAATCCAGCATCTGAATCCTGAGAGTTGCCAGTCAAGAATATTTATAAATGTCAGGCTCAAAGTATCTTAAGATGGAATGACAGCAGGCAATGGTAATGTGATAGATTTTCCTGGTTTGCAGTTTGAATTCTCCTAGTGACCTTTCTGAGTGGCCACACAGCACAAGGCCCAGAGATTGTCCACATTTGAGCTATTGAACTATAGCTTTTCAAATTCTGGGATCAGGTAAGGAGAAAAATTGTTTCTTTTCTTTTCTTTCTTTCTTTCTTTTTTTTTTTTTTAAGATTCTTTCATTTATTTTAGAGAGAGAGCATGAATAGGAGAAGGGGCAGAGGGTGAGAACCTTTAAAGCAGACTCCCTGCTGAGCTCAGAGCCTGACTTTGGGCTTGATCCCAGGACCTTTGAGAACAGGATCTGAGCTGAAATCAAGAGTTGGACAATCAACTGCCTGAGCCACCAGGCACCCCAAATTTTTTCATTCTTGTTCACAAATATTTGCTCTAAAGTCATAGGTAGCTTAAGAGAGAAAGTTTCCTTAAATCTGGAAAATAAACATGAAAGAATCAACAATGTTTCAAACAAAAAGTCATAAAAAATTATAATCATCATTAGTTTATTCAGTCCCATGTAATTAATTCTTCCTGATCTTGATCTATTGTTAGCAGATTATGAATCCAGTTTTTACATTAGAAAATTTTTAAATTCCTACCTAGTTCAGTGCTATGATCTTAGATTATCAGAAACCTGTGCTCAAATTTGTTTCCATGAAAAGATGAAACAGTTTTGCGCAAGCATCAGAGTAAAACAGCAACTGGAAATGACAAAAGACTTAAGAGTGGTCATGATTAAAGATCTGATGAATGTTCATTTTAATACATTTCACAATGAACTTTGCTTATTTCTGTGACATACAATATTTTAAAGTAGTAATTTGAATTACAACCAATAACATTAAACCAAGACTCATCAGATTTCCAGGACTTTCATAAATCTTTTAAAAGCCTTGTATTAGTAACAAATAGTCACACAAATATAACCTAAAAAGGCTGAGCATTACTTATCTGACAATGCCTTCCCCATAATTTAATAAATCAAGTAAGCCTGATTAGAATACTATATCTTCTTATAAACAGAGAGAACATATCTTTTGAAATGTTTCAGGGATGCTCTGGAAAATCCCAACGCTAGTTCCAGGTCCAAAGAGTTTATTTAGAATTTAATTTGGGGGAAGCGCATCAAAAGTATCAAAAGGTTGGGGCTCTTGACTAAATAAAGTTCACAGATCATTATGAAACCATGGTTAATTATGTACGTAACCAAAGTGATTATAAAAGATCTCAATAGCAAATACAAAAAGTTACATGGTTGTAAGCAATACTTAGCTCTTTTAATACTGAGGAGACTTAATTTTTTAAATAATCAGAGACCTGATTAAGACAATAGGAAATTATTTTTGTAAGAAACAATCATTGCTTTCTAGAAAGATTACTTAAGAAGTAAAGGGAAACCTCTCACAATATCTTAATATCAAGAGCAGATCAACAGTACAGGAAATCTTTGTCCTTTTAGCAGTTAAAAGAAAATTGTTTTAGTTTTACATAAATATACTACTAATTTTTAAAGCTTAATTTTATATAAGCCGTATAATAAACTCAATCAATTATAGCCAGCTTGACTATACAAAGTAAGATTCTCTCCCTGTTTTTCTCTTCCCAACTTTCTATCTTATTTTGTCCTTCATTCTTCCCTTCTCCATTTTGAAATAACCAGTTTTACTTTAGGACAAATTTAGTTCCTTTTAACAAAAATACATTTCCTTATCCCATATCTTTTTTTTTTTTTTTTAACCCAAAGACATCCTAGTTTCCTTGCACACAGAGTTGTTTCCCTTATTATTTCCAATAGTTTTAATTAGTTACATTAATTAGTATATTAACCCTTAGAAACCTTAATTTCTAGCAAAACTAAAAAGTATGCAATTATAGACCATTATACCAGCTTCTTTTGATTGGCAAATTCATTAATATATTTCACAATTTCTAGAAACATGTATTTCATCATAGTATAATCTTTTAATGTGGAATAAGATATGTTTACTAATATGCACAAATGTTTTTCATTTTTCTGAGAAAAGAAAGCCTGATGTAGATATATTTATGTTCAGTAATTGATATTTCACTTTTATCTCATTTATAAATAATCTACATATTTGATGTATTTCCCTCATTTCATTTAGCAAAACTCAAACATTTTAAGTTACCAAAAACTAGTTTGCAAGCTCTTTTTAAGTATGCATCCCATAAAATATAATTGTACTAAAAAGTTCACAAAACTCTTCTCCCACTTATGTCTGCCTAAATTACTTACACCCAAGAGCTGTTTTGATGACTCACAAAACCTTCATGAGATATTAGACAAAGTCAGCTATCATCCTAAGCTGTTTTTCTTGCTGACAAATTTTGTAGGAGATAAAACATGAATTTATTTGACTAGTAAACCCAAACAGAATAAAAATCGTATGTGTGTATTATGTTCAATGTTGATAACTCTAGAGGCTTATTTGTTTTTGTTTTTTTAAGATTTTATTTATTTATTTGACAGACAGAGATCACAAGTAGGCAGAGGCAGGCAGAGAGAGGAGGAAGCAGGCTCCCCGCTGAGCAGAGAGCCAGATGTGGGGCTTGATCCCAGGACCCTGGGATCATGACCTGAGCTGAAGGCAGAGGCTTTAACCCGCCAAGCCACCCAGACGCCCCAAGGCTTATTTGTTTTAATTAAACCAATGAACTTAAGCTAGCTTTAATACCAAATAATTTTCCAGACCACATGAACCTGAAAAACATTAATTTCTGTTATATTTTTGAGAACTCCAGAAATAATGAATTTTAAGTGCTTAATTTTTTTTTTTAAGATTTTATTTATTTATTTGACAGAGAGATCACAAGTAGGCAGAGAGGCAGGCAGAGAGAGAAGAAGGGAAGCAGGCTTCCTGCTGAGCAGATAGTCTGATGAGGGGCTTGATCCCAGGACCTTTGGATCAGGACCTGAGCTGAAGGCGGAGGCTTTAACCCACTGAGCCACCCAGGCGCCCCTTAAGTGCTTAATTTTAAGTCAATTAAATATTGCTCTTTAGAAATTAATTTTGGCAATACCATCCAGAGGTAGAGAAATATCACAGACCTGTAAAATACATATATAGATACACATAAATTTACAAAGAGATACCAACAGATCTTATAGTTTCTATTGTAAAATTTTAGCCCTGAGACAGTTTTAATAATGCAGAACTCACTACTTTATAAAAGAACAGTTTGATCCAAACTGTGTTTCTGGCAGATAGAATAAATTAAGGTTACCTATTTAGATAGCTAAATTTTTTAGTAATGATTCTGGAGAAGACATTAAGATTTTTTATTAACCCAGTTTTCCATCTGATGCTAATTCCTCTCTAAATTGGTAGGAGCTTCTGAATATCAAGGCTAACTGGCTTTATAATTTAAAAAATTTTGCTGTTGTCCAGGGGACATGGGTTTTTCGGGGGGTGGGGGCATCTAGGGTATATCTGCAGAAGACCTTACATAGGAAGGAAAACTGAAGTTGGTAGAGCGTGGTTATAGAGTCCTGGAGAGCAGGAGTCGTAAGAAATAGCAAGGTGAACTTTATTGCCTATCCCAGGTGTGTCTGTTGAATTCATTTCCTGGCAGTCAGCATTTATTTGAGTAGCCTGTTTATCCTAGGCTTGGATATCAGGCTGGAGTGCTCTTTGTAACTCTTGTAGGATAAAGGGAGCTAGAACAGGCAGATGAGGCTGGATTTTGAGAAAGGGGATTTTATACATGGGATGTCAACATTAATTTTTATTTCAAGTCTAATTTCTGTTCTTTCATCTTGTTAAGGGAGTCCCAAAGGCTTGTCATTATATTCCTGTGTTTTCTTTTTAATTGGGTCTTTATGTAGCTACCAGTAGAAATTGTTTTCTTTTAAATGCAGTCAATTCAAAGTATCCCTTATCTGGACATTGAGAAGGGTCTTACATTATAATCTCAGTAGTGACTCAAACCAATAAACCTTTTTATGGCTTGACCATGCATGTAAGATGTATCCTTAAAGGAGAATACAAAAGATGCAGTTGAGAACAAGATGTGGAAAGTTCACTCTCAGAATTAGCTTAAGAAAGCAAAGACCTTAATTGTCCTCCCTGTTAAGAATTGTATAATGAAAATGATGGCTCTGGTCTCCTGTGAGGATGTGAGATGCCTCTAATCACAGACCTGCTGGTCTGTAAGACCAGGCAGATGCTCGTGGATTCCAGCACTAACAAACAACAAAGGTTGAAATGACAGAAGGCCCTTATGTACTGGGATCCCTGATGACAGATTCCCCTAAGACCTGGCACCACTGGATAAAGAGAGAGGGTGCTACATGTGACTTCGTATCTCAGGAACTCGGTCCACTTAACGGGCCCCCAAGATGCAAGCCAACGGCATGCATCTTCGGGCTAGTGGAGACCAGAGAGAATATTCTTACTGGGCACAAAGCCAAGCTCTCTCTCTATAGAACAAGATAAAAAGGAAAACCTCACGCATTCTTATTTATTTATTTATTTATTTATTTATTTATTTATGCACATGAAGAGCTTTAGCTAAAGTTTGGATCTCTTGGAGCCAAACTAATAGCTCTGCTGGGTGGGGGATTGTGCAGTGTCTTACAGAGTATCTCACTGCATGGACCATTTTCTTGAGGCTGGTGGATGGCCTAGTGTCAGTCTAACTCATTTCATGACCAATTTATCTTCACATGAGAGTCTTTGAATTAGGTGGCTAGTGCCCTTTGGCTTCTAAGGGCTCAACCTGTGCCTACCAGTTTGTGCCTTTGGCTTCCAAGATGTCCCTCAGCAACAGCCTTTCTGTCATTTGCATCCTAGCCCCCAGCCATGTTTATTCACACAGGTGCTGGTCTGGTGAGTGCAGCTCCCACAACAAGCATACAGGGACAGTTTGCCCGAGGTCTACCCTGTGACTTTCCTTCTTAGAACAGACAAAACAATAAACAGAGACAAAGCAAACACTGACCATCTCAGGGATGAAAAGGATCAAGAAAAACAAGAGTCTTCAAAACAGATCTTTTCTCAGAGTTGCTGTACCCAAGAAACGAATTCCCAGGGCACCTGAGTGGCCTGGTCCTCAAGAGTCTGTCTGAGGCTCAGGTCATGGTCCCAGGGTCCTGGGATCAAGTCCTACATCGGGCTCCCCGCTCAGTGGGGAGCCTGCTCTCCCGGTCCTACTCCCCCTGCTTGTGTTCCTTCTTTTGCTGTCTCTCTGTCAAATAAAAAACAAAAATCTTAAAAAAAAAAAACAAAAAAAAACAAAACGCGACTTCCCATATATATATATATATATATATATATATATATATATATACATATTTTCATACTAACCTCAGTTAGAGAAGAAGAAAGGTTGGGAGGCAGGTGTATAGGACTCTTACTTCCACTGGACCCTGCAGGCGGAGATCTAGGAGATTGCTCTGGTAAGAATTCTTACCATCTGTCAGCTTTGTGTCCTAAGTCCAAGGTTGTCACGGCTGCAGCAGCCTCACAGTCCCTTCATGGTCACCTACTGTAGAGACTGAAAAATGTTCCTTTCTTCCCTTCCAGGGTCATTGGCTGGTCTAATTAATTTGATATAAGACAGGTGAACAAGGGAAAAACAAATTTTACACATGCAGAAGCCCCATACACATAAGGGACCCAAAGTGTAGCTAGGTAATAGAAGCTTAAATATTATGCTGAGCTAAGGAAAGGGTAAGGGTCTAGGGACACCAAGGGGTGGAAGGTCATTAACAGGAAAGGGGAACAAGATGTTTGAAAACAAAGGTTACCCTGTTGTGCCTTTGGAGTCTTAGGTTGGAAGGTATTTCTGGTAATAGCTCTCTAGTACAGGCCCCCTTTCCAATGTAAATTTAGGCAATTGAGGGGGAGGTTAAAAGCTTTTTCTGAATTTGTAGTTTCTTAAAAATAATGAGCCTAAAATAATCCTTATGCCATAGAAACGTATATTGGGGTGACAAATTATGCTCCACTTCAACTTATAAAATCTCTCTCCTAAATTTAGCTGTTTGGTTTTTCTCATTTATATTGATATTTTCTACAACCTATTTCCTAACCACCATTTGTGTGTGTGTGTGTGTGTGTGTGTGTATGTGTGTAAGAGAGAGAGAGAGTCAGAGAGAGAGACAGAGAGAGGCTCAGGGGGAGACACAAACGGAAAGATATAAAAATTGATTTTGTATCTAAATGTTTAAAAAACTGTTAGTGGCCACACTGACTTAAATTTCTGTCAGTATAGGGAAGACAAAAATTTGCTCTGCTCTCTTAGATTCAGAGGTTGGAGCCTCTGAATTCAACCGACAAAAGACAGATGAGTGGTAGAAAAGGTTTATTTCATATACATGTGGGTGTATAACAGAAATGAAGTGAAAATCTCAAGGAATGAATTAGACCAGGGGCCTATGTACCATTTTAACAAAGCATGAAAAACTATGGAAAGAAACCTTAAGTAGAAAAAAAGGACATTCAGGCTTCTGGCACAGGAGTAGTTGGGAGAAGTGACTGGGAATGTAGGTAAGGAGGGTCCTTTATAAGGTTTATTATGCAGATTTCTGTCATTTCAGGTGATAAGAGTTGTTTCCAGAGTTAGTTCTCTTATTCCTGATAAGGGAGAGGAGGACAGCTTTACAAATGGAAATTTCCTTTACAGATGTAAATTTCCTTTACAAAAGAGAAATTTATTCCCTGCTTTTATGTAGAAAGTAGGAGGACAGAGAGCTCTTCCTGTGTTTGCTGTTTCTTAATTACCTTCAGCTCCAAATAATTCTTATGCCAATGTGGCATATTTTGGGGTGACATAGTCTGATGTCCTTCATTTACTTTAGAATGTCATTAGATGTCCAGTAGGAGAAATGTCTACCAATTTGTATTAATTTTAATAATTTTTACCTCTTTATTTCCCATCTTAAAGGTAGCAGGCATCTTTTTCTTGGTGAATGCAAAAGACATATGAAGTGATTAAAAAGGTAATAAAGTCAAGACTATACGTTCTACCTTTCTTTCAGTAAACACTGAGTACCACTGTGCTCCAGGCGTTGTTCTAGATGCGGAGAACACAGGAGTTGGGGTGGGGTAAGCAACAGAGAGAGTATTCTGCTCACGTGAGAAGGTGTTCTTGGGGAGTGCTCAGCAGAGAGAGGAGGGGAAGTTGAAAATAGGGTCTTAAAATACGGTAATCCTATCTTCCTAAGTACTATGGAGAAAAATATGGAAGGAGAGAGGGATTGCTGGTATGTGGGGATGTTGCAAGTGTATAGCATATATTCAGAGGATATCTCAGTGAAAGAGTGACTTCTGAGTCATGACATCTCGGGAAAGAACATTCTAGGCAAAAGAAGCAGGAAGTGCCAAAAGACTGTGTGATGGGAGTGTACAGGGGAACAACAAGGAGATTGGTGTAACTAACACAGACTGTGCAATGAGATGGGGACTAGCGAGGGGGAGATTTTTGGAGGTAGGAGAGGTTGTGTGTTGGGGGATTAGGGAGATTGAGTAAGGGCTTTGGGCCTGAGGACAATGGGAGGGCTTTGGGCAGAGCCAGAACATGATTCAACTTTCCTGTTTCTAAGGATCCCCCTGCCTTCTATATAGAGTATCTGTTGCAGTGGGGAAGGGCCTTCCTTATTTTGAAATAAAAGATTTTGCTCAACAAAGCTGGACTTAACAGATTCCTACCCAGGAGATAATATAAAGGAGTAAAACTAAGTGTTGAAAGTGGCTGGGGGTTAAGATGATATAAAGGGCAGTAGGTAGGTGAGCCTCAGTGAAGAGGGTTTCAGGCTGGGGTGAAGGCCCGCCGTGCCGGTTTGAGGGCAGTCATTGCTCACCTTCAGTTTTTACAGTGCAGTAACTTGAGCCCAAGTATTGTAAGTCTTTATATTTTTTAAGAGAGGCCAAAATAGGAATTTTTTTGTTATCCCTTGAGTTTTAGAAGTATGTCCAATAACTGATATTTAAAGCACTCTATGGTCCATTACTGTTGGGGTGATTAAGGCATTTCTAAGGAGACCTGGGTGGCTCAGTGGGTTAAAGCCTTCAGCTCAGGTCATGATCTTGGGTTTCTGGGATCAAGCCCTGCATCAGGTTCTCTGCTCAGCAGGGAGCCTGCCCACCCCCCACCCCCACCCCACAGCCCCACCACACCTGCCTCTCTGTCTACTTATGATCTCTGTCTGTCAAATAAATAAATAAAATCTTAAAAAAAAAAAAAAAAAGAGGGGAGAGAGATCAGTCCCTAAATTCAGATCTTTTCTGGTGAAAGGCTTATCAACATTTTGTTCTTAAAAATCGTTAGTCATGGGGTGCCTGGGTGGCTCAGTCGGTTAAGTGTCTGCCTTTGGCTCAGGTCATGATCCGGGATCCTGGGATCACAGCCCTGTGTTGGCCTTCTTGATCAGCAGGGAGTCTGCTTCTCCCTCTTCCTCTGCTCCTCCCCTTGCTTGTGTTTACTCTTTCTCTCTCTCTCTCTCTGTTAAATCAATCATCAGTCATAATCCAATAGTGAGTATGACCTAAATTAAAGCATTTTGCCTTAGTGATTTTTAATTTGCTATCAGATTAAAATGATGCTTAACGGGGACCTGGGTGGCTCAGTACGTTAAAGCCTCTGCCTTCGGCTCAGGTCATGATCCCAGGGTCCTGGGATCGAGCCCCACATCGGGCTCTCCGCTCGGCAGGGAGCCTGCTTCCTCCTCTCTCTCTGCCTGCCTCTCTGTCTACTTGTAATCTGTCTGTCAAATAAATTAATAAAATCTTTAAAAAAAAAATGATGCCTAACACAGAAACACTCTAGAATATTTCATTCTTAAATAGCCCGGACACTCATACACATATATAATCTAAAACAAATTTCCATTATGTGTCCTTAGTGGATTCATGGTACAGTTGTTTTTATTACAAAAATGTCATTGAGTCACAGATGTCAGGCACCAGGAATTGCTGGGGTCCGTAGACTCGCTATGTGCTTTTGCTAAAAATAAAGCAGTAAAAGTCGATAATCCATTTATTATCAATGTGTACCCTCCACAGAACTGGGCATTTTAGTGATGGCAATGACTGTTCCAATGGGTGGAGTTGCTTTACAGTGGCATTTATAAGTCATCACTAATGTAAAATTCTCCAGCAAGCTGACTGCCTGACTTTCACTCTGTAATGCTAAAGTGCTTTAGGTCGCTAGAGTTGGATTTCATAAGAGCACTCAAAATCTAACCTTAGGAATTTCTCAAAGGGTGTGGTTTATTTAATATAAAAGTATATACTTTGGCTGTTTTACCTTAAATGATTGATCAGGTTTTCAGGTTTGTTTGTTTGTTTTTTAATTTTTAGGTTTTTTTTTTCCATTATTATACAAAATTTATTAAGGAACTCTGATGAATCGATGAATTCCAGGAATTTTTTATGAGGGGGAATTACAGGTTGTCTTGATAAGAATATTTATAAAATAGTTGATATAAGAGAGATCTTTATCTCAAAACCTCACGTGGGCCTTATGGGTAAAACAGCAATCTTTTTTTTTTAAATATTTTATTTATTTATTTGATACAGAGAGAGAAATCAGAAGTAGGCAGAAAGAGAGGGGGAAGCCGGCTCCCTGCTGAGCAGAGAGCCAGGTGCGGGGCTTGATCCCAGGTCCCAGAGATGATGACCTGAGCTGAAGGCAGAGGCTTACCCCACTGTGCCACCCAGGTGCCCCTAAAAACAGCAATATTTATATGGTGGCTTGTGAAATATGATTTAAGAAGCATTGCAAGTTTTGGGAATGTCAGAATATGTATCTTGCATTTTAGTACCCTTTTTGAGTTAGTTCAAAATTCTGGGTTATTGATTTATATTCTATCCTATAACAGTATCTTGACTTTTCTGGCTACAAAATCTGAGAACAGTATAGTTGAATGGAGGTTTTGGGAGAATTAAAACACATTTTAATCATTTTCTTATGTTTTTCTGTCTCCTTTCCTTGTGGACTTTTCTAGTGTACATTGGATGCTGATTTTAGAGGTTGAGTAAGATTAAGATAGATAGCACCTTGAAATTGACATTTAGCCCTTTGGTAGACCTGTAAAACCATAGGATTGCTCTTGGTTCTGTGTTTTAGGGATGGTGATAGTGGTGGTTATGATAAGTAAGGAGCTAAGATAGAGCTCCCTGTTTTTCAAAAAATGTTATAGGATTCCTATCATGGGACCATTTTATTTTAACCCACTAAGCCACCCAGGTGCCCCACGGGACCATTTTATTTTAAAGAGCGATCCTATTAAGCTTCTGTCAGAAATGGGTACCTTTTTCTGGGCCACAAAGAACGTGTTTGATATATCCAAATCTTTTTCTAAAATTTTGTAGTGTTTGACTTGAAACTTTCTGGGTCTTCTTTTCCCATTGGTAAATGTAGATTATAATATACCCTTTAAGTTATCATAAGAATGAAAGAAGCGTACTATGTGTCAATGATGATTGCATTGAGGATTAAACAAGAACAGTACTTAGTACGGGTACTGGTGAAAAATAAGGGCTTAGTCGTAGTTAGCCATTAATAGTATCATCACATAATTGTGCTATTTAAAGAATAAATGAGGTAGGTCGCACAGTGCGTTCGTGCTGTGTTTGGCACAGAGGAAGCTCTCTGCAGTGGATACTCCTCCTCCATCATCATCACCACCATCACCATCTCTAACCACTGTCACTTTGTTACCCCATAAAATTCCAGATGTTATTCCTGAATAATAAGCAATCTACTCGTAGTCCATGAATCCATGGGTATGAAATCTTTTCCAGTCGCCCTCAATTTTTGCATGATGACTTGAATGTCTTCTGTCAGTCGCCCTCCCTTTGCCAATATAAGCTGCTGTTGTTTATGGCCTGGCTAGACACTGTTGGGTCCATGGTCAGAGGAGCGAGACGGATACAAAGCGAAGGTCAAGCAAAGCGTTATTTCGCACCAAGCATCGAGAATCAAACTGACCGGCCAGGGCTGTCTCTTGCAAAGAGGCGACCCCTCTCTTCTTTACAGACTAACTTTTAAGGGCAAAGGCCATGTGGTTGGGCCTGGCCACGCACAGGTGGCCAATGAGATTGTAACACAGAGAAAGCTGCACAGTCCTGCTAGGTCACACATAAGTGACGAATTGAATTACAATTTACCCTATAGTAGATATTTGAACTAGCCTATCACCTTGGTCAGAATTGGCACCCAAAGGGCACCCAAAGGGTGGGGCCCATATCCTTGGTAGCTAGGAGACAGTATGCACCCCCACTGATTGAATACCTCCACCTGGCCTGACCCACCCTTGTATTTGGGCTTTGTTACCTGGGACTGGTTTCCGGGACTTGTTTTTACGTAAGTTCCCAGAAAGGGGGTGAGGGGCAGGGTTAGGAGGGAGCTGCTCTGGCTAAATAGGCCCTTACAATACTTAAATAAAAATTAGAAAATGAAAAAGTTTAAACATAGAAGGTTGGATTGCACCCACCATGGCATTTAGTATGATTAGGCTGGATTTGGCTCTTACTTGTACACTAATAGTCAGTACGTCTGACACATTGGCAGTAGGTTTTTCCAGCACAAATGTTCATGGTTTATAATATTTTGTACTTAGTGTGTGGACATATTTGTTATGTGTTACTTTTTTTTCTGGCAGTACCATAAGGGGATCAAAGTGTGACTAAAAATGTAGGAAACAAGGAAAGCATGAGTAAAAATATGTGTGTCTTTCTTCTCAATTTGCTTATGTCCATATTTGTGCGCATTAATTCGGTGACCTAAAGAGGAAATAATAAGGTATTTATGCACAAGCACAGTTGTGGTACTTTTTTTAGTCTGGCGTTATGCATGTTTTATAGAACAAAAATTAGTTTTGAAGGAATAGAATATGATCCTTGGTGCACTTACTGCTCCCTGAGCATGCCATAGTCGTTCGTGCCTACTCACTCAACATGGAATTTTCTTCTTTCTCTTTGATCCTTAACCATCCCCCTCTGATTCACATGACAAATTTTTAATTATCTTTAAAGATTCAGCTTCAAGACTCATTACTTCCTAAAGAAGCCCTCCTGTGCTATGACTCCTTCCCTGGCTAGACAGCTCCTATGGCCTACTGTGGCGCACAGTTCTAATATGGCACTTAGCCTATTTGTCTGGAAGCAAAATAGAACTCCAAACTGGGGAGAAATGCTGGGTGTGTCTTTGTGTTGTTATTTCAAATATCAGGTGCTTAGCATGGTGACTAGCTTGTCATTTGCAATAAATACTTGTTTGTTTTATGAGATAATGAATATTAAATATAATAGTTATTATCTTTTATCTCTCTAGAAATCACTTGGAATATAACATCATTCCCCAAATTTCAAGGTAGAAATTGTAAAAACTAACAATAATCGGAATAATGTGGCCTCTAAATCACCAAAAGAATCTAAATTTCCAAGAGTAAGATTATTCTGTTCTAAAACTGTTATGCTGATTAGGTTAGTCCTTTGGGAAATATTGGGATAGTATGAGGACCTAGAGAAACTTTGGTGGATTCCTGCCTTTGGAGGTCACTAGAGAAACACAGTACTGATGAATTTACTCAGTATTCCAAATTCCATTGAATTTGTTTATTATTATTTTTTTGCTGTAATTTAAAGACCTGAGAAATAATCTGCTCTTATATAGCAACCTACAGATATTTTTTATCTCCATCTGGCTGATTCCATACCATCTCCCACACTGTGTAGGGGCTACTATATTATGGATATATGGATTATATGGATCTCCTTACTGTGGTAATAAGACAATGGGAAAGAGATAAGTCGTAGGTCCGTTTTCATTGTCACTGGAATCAAGATTTAATTAAGGTTTATTTAAGGTTGGAGCAGTTTTCTTCAAGGCAAAATGTCATGGTAACTTGGATTGCTGAATACTTGAGAAAAGTATCTGGACTATGGAGAAAGATAGACTCTCATAAAGATAAATAAACACAGTACCTTTTATTTAAACTTCCCCTCAAGGTGCTTAGAGAGTATAAGTGTGCTTTATTATTAATACTGGTAAGTACTTACTGTAAGCTCTTACATCAAATTTTTCCCATCCAGGGAAAATGAATTCTGCCATTCAAGACTCATTCCTATTAAGATGTATGTTGAATAACTTAAATGGAAGTAAATAAAAGAGAAACTAATTCAGCTTATATTCCATTATTTAACAATGCCATTTGAACATAACTTTGAAAGAACATATTCCATTCCATTTCCAATTGTCTGGATTGGGAAAATTTTTGAGAAAGTAATGCATGTGTGGAAGATGTTAGACCTTCTAATTATCGAGTTGCAATTATTTCAACCTGTATCTCATTTGTAATCTCATTTAACTCTAGGTACATTATGTCTCCTAACACCTCTTCTCCAGGAAGAAAAATGAGTAGTTTACTGCTTTTTAGAAAACAGACACTTCACTAAGCCTTTGCCTTCGGCTCAGGTCATGATCTCAGGGTCCTGGGATTGAGTCTGGCATCAGGCTCTCTGCTCGGCAGGGAGCCTGCTTCCCCCTCTCTCTCTGCCTTCCTCTCTGCCTACTTGTGATCTCTCTCTATGTCAAATAAATAAAATCTTTTAAAAAACCCAAACAAACAAACAAAAACCAGATGATTCAGGAGGCTGGGGATTGAGGAAAGACAAAAGTCTTTTTCAGGATATTTGACTTAACTCTAGATGAATTTTTGATAACTTGAAATTTCCATAGCCTTCGGCTAAATAAATATTGGTCAAGCTGTTGTAGAGAATGCAAATATTCTCTGCACATGTTTCTCTCTATTATGAAACACACTGTTGTTCTATTTGAGGGAGACTTATAAATTATAACTTGTAAATTTCATTAAAATTCCATATACATGAATTATTATTTTAATTCTGAGGTTGACTTTAGAGATTATTTTTAGCTAAACGATCTCATTTAGTGAGATATATATCTATATATGCACATATACATATATACATGTATATGTGTGTATATATAAATACATATGCACTATGCCATATATATGGCGTAGTGTTAATTCTTATCATGCTATCTGTCCTATGGTTTGCCTAATTCTAAACTCAGGCTTGCCTGAGTAAATTTATTCCTCATAAGGTGACTGTAGCTCTGTATTAGTATTTTAAGTAGACTTAAAGTTTGTTTTTAATTTACATTGAATCACATATTATTTTGGCACTCTTGATGATGATAGGGGATAATAAATCTTTCTGGACTGACAATAAGTTGGAACTAAAACATAAGGCCAAATCAATGGAAATTGGATATATCGGTTTATTCATGTCATTTCTTCAGTGTACTTTGATAGGAGGTCTATTAATATTAGCTGTAATACTGCTAGAATGAATCTGTTTTTCCCCTACTTGTTGATTTTATATGGAATTATAAACTGTTTTCTTGAGATTTATGATTTCCAATTCATAGTTTTGAGGGGAGAAGTCTAAAAGTGTATTGATTCCAGGAAAAGGAAGATGAGAGGATTTGCCAAAGAACATTATATTAGTTTGTTAGGGCTGCCATAACAAGGCGCGGCAGACTGGTGGCTTAAACAACACCAATTTATTTTCCCACAGTTCCAGAGGCCACAAGGCTGGGATCAAGGTGTTCACAGGGATGATTTCTTCTAATGTCTGTTACTAAAGGAGCTTTTCTAGTCCTTTCTTCTTGGCTTATAGATGGTTCTCTTCTCCCTGTTTCCTTTTTTAATTTAATTTAATTTAATTCATTTGACAGAGAGAGATCACAAGTAGGCAGAGAGGCAGGCAGAGAGGGGGAAGCAGGCTCCCTGCTGAGCAGAGAGCCCAATGCGGGGCTTGATCTCAGGACCCTGAGATCATGACCTGAGCCAAAGGCAGAGGCTTAACCCACTGTGCCACGCAGGTGCCCCTTCTTGTTTCTTTATGTATTCTTCCCTCCATGGTGTCTTTGTGTCCAGATTTCCTCTTCTAAGGACATCAGTCATATTGGATTAGGCCCTATCCTAATAATCTCATTTCAACTTGATTATCTTTGTAAAGATTCTGTCTCCATATAAGGTCACACTCTGAGATCCTGGGGGTTAGTACATTAATATCGGAATTTTATCTGGACTCACAATTCAGCACATGCCAGAAAAGAAAAGTTGAATTTGAGGAAAAAAATATATGATTTTCTTTTTTTCTAGTAGCATTATGCTTGCTATTTGAAGGTATTTTTTTCTTGGTATCTGTGGTATATTAGAGGAGATTTACAAGATATGTTTTGGCATAGGACTCAGTAGTTTTAATGTCAGTAGTTTTAATGTGTCTATTAAAGATAAGATAGGTAGGATTAATAAATAAAATTAAGTGTTAAATGTAACATGCAATTTTGATAGTTTATGAAAGGAAATTTAACTTTACTTAAAGGATATTTTTTGATAATTTAGTGTAAAATTTGTACAATTTTAGTGTCATTAGCAATGCAGGTGTGGCCATTTTATTTCCTTTGATTGTTATAATTTTTTTGAAAAAGATTTTTTTTTCCTCTGATGAAAGCTGATCTACTTGCTCAACAAAAATATAACATCATAACTTATATAACATTGACCTGCCCGTATGGTATCATCAATTACCTATTCAACTTGGACTCTAAGCTTAACGGACATTATTAATCATTTACTTCTTTTCCCATGTTTAATGATAAGGAAATAGATGCTTGAAGCAGAGAAGGGGCTTGCCAAATGCTATGCAATTAGTAAAAAATGTAGGACAAGAACCCAAAAATTATAGAATAAAAATTCAACTAATTTTACAATTTTAAATGACCTTTGAGTTCATCCACTCTATAATTTTCCAGATGAGGGAACTAAAGCTAGAGATGTTAAATAATCTGTCAAGGTCATACAGTTAGTTCAGTGGTAGAGTAAATATTAAAATCCAAGTGTAACTGCTTGTTTCCAAATCAATTTAGCAAGTTCAGTGTCAAGGGATGTTTTAGGGGCCTTAGAAAACCAAAGCTTCATCATCCCATCCCCCAAATAACCCTAGATATATATAACTACCAAAAATATTTCAGCAAATATATACATAAGTGGAAAAAATAGACAGTATCCACAATTTTCAGACTGTTGAAGTCATAATTTAATTTGTAGTACTATTGGAGTAAGTAGCTAGTTATTAGGAAGAAAAAATACATTAAAGTTTAAGGATAGGGCCCTCTGTCTTAACGTCTTCTAAATATCCAGCTAGATTGCTTCTCCTTAGCCCCTTCCTGAACACTTTACAGAATACATTGATGTCTTCTGTATACCATTCTTCTTAGGGCAGGAAGTCAATTATGTCTAATTATTAATTTGTTTTATTGTGGTTTTCCCACTTATTATGGCATATTATGTTTTCCCTTATTCAACTTTCACTTATCTTTTAATCTACCTAATTATATCATTAGTGTATTATCTGACTTTATTAGAAATCTTTCTTCTCTTTCAGTGCATAATCTTATCTCCTTTCATTTTTAATCTTTTGGCATGGCCCCACACCAAACACCTATAGACATTTTAAGACTTCTCTAGCAAGACATGCTCAAACAAACAGGCGAATAAATGAAGTAAAATAATAATGGTGTTAATTTCTAAAAGTATACACCATATACTCTTTAACCTATCCTCTGATACATTTTCTTCAAATCCATACAGTTAATTTGTAACTAAATGTATTCTTTGTCTTTAGCAGATCCAAATTCACGTTTTCCTTCACCCCTGTGGTATAGAAATAAGTTCTTGATCAGTAGATGAAAGGCATTGTGAAATAAGTGCTTATATTCATATCTGAGGCTATAAGGAAGTAAGAAATTATATAATGAGGGGCACCTGGGTGGCTCAGTAGGTTAAGCCTCTGCCTTCGGCTCGGGTCATGATCTCAGGGTCCTGGGATCGAGCCCCGTGTCGGGCTATATGCTCGGCACCGAGCCTGCTCCCCCCTTGTCCCTGCCTGCCTCTCTGTCTACTTGTGATCTCTGTCAAATAAATACATAAAATCTTTAAAAAAAAGAGAGAGAAATTATACAATGATTAATACTGAAAAAATAGAGTCAAAATTCTATAACAAAGAAATTCTCATAGTCTATATCAGTCCCACTATAATGCAAAAGCAAAGGCATTCATTAAATATCTTAGACTCCTTGGGCTGTATATAACAGATATGCAATAGACTGGGTGATTTGTAAACAACAGAAATTTATTTCTCACTATGTGTAAGCTGGCAAATCCAAGCTCAAGGTGCTGACAGATTTGTTGACTGATGATGAGGGCTGCTTCCTGGTTCATAGATAGTCATCTTTTTATTGTATGCTTACATGGTGAATGGGGAGGAATCTTTCTGGGCTCTTTTTTATTAGGTCACTAATCCCATTCATGAAGGTTTTGCCCTCATAACCTAATCACCTTCCAGAGGCTCTTGCTCCAAATACCATCATATTCGGGATTACATTTCAACCCAAGTATTTCGGGGGGACACAAACATACACTCTAGAGCTCTAAAATTAGTGGTCATTTTTAGTCTTTATCATTGAAGATTTTAAACTGTAGAGCACAGAGATAAGAAACTCCATTTGCAGACATCAAGGCAATTAGAGAGCGCTGACCAAAGGAACCTGGATGTTTTGGGCAACATGGAGGCAGAGAGTTGTTTTATTAGATGCTGTTAGGAACCCCAGATGTCTCTTCATGCCTTTACACCATTCCATCTACTAGGAATGATTTTGTATGTATTTCTTATATACATTTAAAACTAGCAGGATCAAAACATACTGGATATGCAACTTTGATTGAGCACTTATTATGTGCCTAACACTGCTTGACAATTGATTTAATTCCTGTGAAGGAGTTTCAAATTATTATCCTCATTTAATACAGAAGAAAGCTACTACTTAAAAAGTTTGAGAAAGTTGCTCATGAATAAATAGCTTTTGGATAAGAACCATAACATTTATATTCATTATATTCATATTCATCTCCCAGACAATAAAGCTTGTTTCTTGGCAAATAATAAAACTCAACAGCTGTTTGTTGAATGAATGGGTAAGTAGATAGATAAATAAATTGTATTAACTTACAAATAATAAGAGGTTCACATCAGATGATTTTTCCCAAAATGAACTGTTTGAGTGTTTTTGACGATTTTAATAATATTTGCTAGAGTTAGCGGAAATTGTATTGGCTTCTTTTAAATCTCTTTTCTTGGCAAAATTTGCTTTAAGAGATTTAATGTTATGGTAAACAAGACCATAAACCATACAAAACACTGTAATCACGCAGTTCATCACTTTTTTTAAAAAGTGCAAACATAATTCCAGTGGGCTTACAGTTTCCATACTAAAACTGCTCATAGGACCGTAAGTACAGAAGAAACTTTCGTTCTTAGTAAATCCTGTCTGTGCTGTTGTTCTTCCTGAGTCACTTTTTGTTTCACTGAAAACCACAATTTATTCATCTTCTCAGTATCTTCTATTTTGTTCTGTGAACCACTTTATAGCTCAGTCTGACCTTGAACTTAGAAGTTAAAATTCTTTGTTTATTCAGATGTTGTAATATAAGAAAAGAAACATGATTTTGAATGTGCATATATTTTTTAAAAGAGCAATTTATGAGACAGTATGAATTATCTTAGAGACTACAGATGAGCATATCTTTAATACATATTTTGATAAACACATTATATAGTCCTAGGAAATTTAAACCATTTAACTGGTGGTATTTCTGACAACGTGGTATCTCAAAATACTATAAATTGGGTAATATACCAGCAAGTTGTGATTAATAAAACCTTACTTATGTCACAATCCATTTTCCCCATAAATGGCAGAGCATTAATTTATATCATGGGCAATTACTACAAAGATTTATAGTTATTACCAGTGTGAAATTTCCATGTGTTTTCAAGGTCCCATTCTGTGATATGATCTCATCTTTGAGACCACCCAAATAAAGTAATGCTTTTGGTAATCTGAATCTCTAAGCATCTTTATGTAAATGATCATCTTTTGCAAAAATTCGGATTTTTTAGTATGCCAAATTCTTAGTGCATTTCTGAAATAAGATTTATGGGTCTTTTGAGTGAAATCATAGGACCAATGTTACAGTTATTTATTAGTACTAAACATTACAGATGTAAAAATGTTTATTTATTCAATAAAATTGAGCACCAACTGCATGCTAAGCATAGTGTTAGGTATTGGGATCCAGCAGAATCTGGTCTCTCACATTTGAAAAAAATAATCCTACACAATAAATAAATAAATACGATCTTTGTTTAATGTATACTATTATTGATATATTTCCTTATTCTTTAAACAGGATTCTGTTCTTAATTAATATAATTATAATTAATATAAATTGATTAACATAATTCTTATCATAAGTATAATAGAAATAGGATATATTATATATTGTGTTGTATACACAATATATAATATATAGTATATATATAATATAACATAGAAATAGTATAAAGATGTAATTTAAAAGTTAATAATTACATATTAAGAACAGTATCCTGTTTAAAGATTAAGGAAATATATCAACAACAGTCAACATTAAACAAGGATTTTGGTAATAGTAGAGGATATCCAAGTGATAAATGAATACAACAATAGTTGATTAGCAGGATATAAATAAAATTCAGTTTAGTGAATCCAATATGGTTGACAGGAAGATGTGTCAAGTTAAATAATTTTAGATTCATATATTTCTAATGATGGATTTATTTCTTGGAGTTAGGCAGATTTCTAGGCATTAAAATGATTCATTAAGTATAACTTACATTTTACCTTATAATCCTGAAATAATAATTTGGAGACTTATTAAAATCTACAAAATATATTTACTCACATGAACTTTTTTAGAAATAGAAAGAGTGACAATTTTGTATTAGACTACCTCAGTAAAATTTATTACTAATATTAGAAAACTCTTCTATATTATTTATTAAAGGTTACATCTTTTATATCTACTTTCTCAAGAATATTATATTCTATGCCAATTAAATAAAATATCTGAAAATCTTCTGGTTACAAATGAGCATATTCTTTTCATCATGTTTGTTTAAATGTTCTTACAAAGTGATGCTTTGAAGTAGGAAAATAAATGCAAATTTATCTCTTCATTCATCCTTTTTTGGTATGACTTGCAGAAAGCCATTTTTAATGTAATCATCTTTTCTGCTCTCTCCTTCAACTATGTATTGATTCAAGTCAATATCTGTTGGTGATAGTACATTTTCAGCTTCTTCTACTTAGAGTTTGAGCAAGCATAGTAATATTCACATCACAGAGATCTCAGAAGAAGAGAGAGGCAAGAGGGCAGGATATTCATTTGAAGACATAGTAGCTGAACTGGGGAAGGAAATAGATATCCACATCAAGGAAGCACAGAATTTTACCTAAGGAGGTCCACACCAAGACAAATGGTAAACAAAATGGCAAAAAGTAGTGATAAAGAAAAAATTTAAAACAGCAAGAAACATACAAGGGAAATCACATAAAGTTATCAACAGAATTTTCAGGAGAAACTTTGCATGCCAGAAGGCAGTGGCATGATATATTCAAATCTGCAAGGGGGAAAAAATCTTCCATCCAAGAATACTGTAACGAGCAAGACTGTCATTCAGGATAGAAGGAGAGAGAAAGAGTTTCTTAAACAAACAAACAAACAAAAAAAAAGGAGTTCATAACCCGTAAACAAGCCCTGCAAGAAATATTAAAGGGGACTCCCTCAGTGGAAAGGAAAGACCATAAGAGAGAGTATGAAAAGTAAAAAACAAAAACAAAAACGCAGAAGGAGTAAAAATAAATATTTCTACAAAAATCAGCCAAGGGATTCATAAAATAAAATGATGTAAAATATAACACCATATACCTAAAACATTTTGCATGGGAGAGGAGGAAAGAATGGGTTTAAAATTAAGCAATCATACATTGCTATATACAAAAGATGTTGTAAAAACCTATTGGTAACCACAAATCAAAAACCAATGATAGATATGCAAAGAATAAAGAGAAGGGAATAAAGACAATGCAGACTCAAGTAGCCACTGTGGAAAATAGTATGGGGTTTCCTAAATAAATAAATAAATAAAAATAGAACACCTCTACAATCCAGGAATCAAACTATTAGATATTTACCCAGATTATATAAAAACACTAATTCAAAGGTATACATTCACCCCTATGTTTATTGAAGCACTATTTACAATAGCCAGACCATGGAAGTAGCCTAAGTGTCCATCTATAGATGGAATGGATAAAGAAGAAGTGATATATATATCACTTCTTGATACATGATATACATAGATATAGATATCTATATATGTATCTTGGTATATGATATATATCACTTCTTGATACATGATATATATAATATATATAATATATATGTGATGGAATATTATTTAGCCATTAATAATTTGTATCAGTATGGATAGAGTTAGAGAGTATAATGCTGAGCAAAGACAAAAACGAATACCATATGATCTCACTCGTGAAATTAAAAACAAACAAGCAAGGAAAGAGAGAGAGAGATTGGGAGAAATAAACCAGCAAACAGACTCTTAACTATAGTCAACAAACTGATGGTTACCAGAGGGGAACTGGGTAGAGGGATGGAGGAAATAGGGGACGGGAATTAAAGAGTCCATTTCTCATAATGAACAAACATAAAATAAAGAGAGAAAAGGAAATAAGAGAAGAATTTGAGCAAAACTTAATGAAATAATTCATTTTCAGTAACACAGAATATTATGAGATTTTAAATTTATGTTTTAGTAATTTTAAAAATACTCTTATTAATATCATTTTGGACAATCTCAAGTTTCTTGGGTACACCAGAGATAGACATGTTGCTCAAGATGGTGAAACTGTGGGCGCCTGGGTGGCTCAGTGTGTTAAAGCCTCTGCCTTTGGCTCAGGTCATGATCCCAGGGCCCTGGGATCAAGCCCCACATCGGGCTCTCTGCTCAGCGGGGAGCCTACTTGCCCCTCTCTCTCTGCCTGGCTCTCTGCCTACTTGTGATCTCTGTCTGTCAAATAAATAAATAAAATCTTAAAAAATAAAAAACAAAACAAAACAAAACAAAAAGATGGTGAAACTGCTATTTTCTCTCAATGTATCCTATTTTGATTCCCCCCCCATCATACTTCTCATGGTTATTGGGGGATTATTTAATTATGTGTGCATTTGTTTTTAATGTTTATCCCTTGCCCGCATCTGTACTGTAAATTCCATGAGGTCATGAATCAATATTTTATTGACCATTGAATACCCACAACCTGGACCAATGTCTGGCACTTCAATTTTATTTGTAAATATGTATTCGTTGAATGAATAAATGAAGTGATGTGGAGAATTGATATTGACCATTGAAGCATGACAAAAGATGTGTTTCTCAATTTTCACCGCATTGAAAATTCCTGTTTATTTCACA
Organism: Mellivora capensis; assembly: GCA_004024625.1. Lineage (NCBI taxonomy): Eukaryota > Metazoa > Chordata > Mammalia > Carnivora > Mustelidae > Mellivora > Mellivora capensis. The sequence goes on from PISX010002108.1 coordinate 124,910, forward strand.
ATTTATTTGTTTAATTATTTGAGGAAGCATTGGGGTAGATGATTGATAGTAACTTTGATTTTAACCAATTTCAAGAAACTTGCCTTCTGTCCCTGAAAATGAATTCTATAAATACTTTCTATTAATAATTTTTGGAAGTGGGAAAATGTGTTTTACAAACCTCACTGGTTTATTTTGTGCTTGAGATGGACAAGTACACTAGAGTGCTCTATGTGCCCTATGGCATTTCATGACAGTTTTCTAATATATATAAAAAATCCTTGGTCTAGATTTTATCACCTATTTCCTGTGATTTTTTAAAAAAATGTGGTTTGTAATTCAGTTAATAAGGTTTTAGGATGTTAAGTGTGTGAGCTGCTTTTCTGCCTTTCAGAATATTCATATTGTTTCTTTTTTTTTTTTAAGATTTTATTTATTTATTTGAGAGAGAGAGAAAGAATGAGAGAGAGAGCATGAGAGGAGAGAGGTCAGCGGGAGAAATAGACTCCCTGGCGAGCAGAGAGCCTGATGTGGGACTCCATCCTGGGACTCCAGGGTCATGACCTGAGCTGAAGGCAGTTGCTTAACCAACTGAGCCACCCAGGTCCCCCTATTTGTATTGTTTCTTATTGTTGTCAAAAAGAAGGTAAAAATCTGTGTATTCAGAATTCTGGTGGCTTCATCTCAAAGCTAAGAGTGGAAGGTGAGAGTTCATTTTTGAACTAACCCAATAGATTTCACTTTGTGTGGCTCAGTGGATCTTGTTAGTGTCCAGAATTATCCAATGGGTGCTGTTTTTCGTTTTTTGTTTTTTGTTTTTGTTTTTGTTTTGCCTAGCATTTATATTTTCATTTGGCTAGACTTTTTCTCATTCTCATTATTTTTTTCTGCTTTGGATGGAAAATTGTCATCAGTGTTTTACGGGAAAAAAAAAAATTAGCGGGCTACTCTTCCTATCCCATATTTCAAGTATTTGGCAAATATCTGGGCTTTCATAGATTGAGGGATTTGGTTGGTTAGTACATTTCCTCATTTACTTATATGACTAAATATTTAAAGATCCCAGTCTTCAAGCCAGGATTTACTGTTAGTATTTAGTGTTAGTCAACTTCTTAATGAAAATGTATTTGATTGAAAATATGGCTAATAAAAGTTTTCACTTGGAATAAAATAAAGGATAAGCATTTCATTTTGTAAGCAGCATAGTCAATTTACAAATATTCCTAACAAATACATTCCAGTGGAATGAATGTTGAACAGAGAGGGAACTTTGGCTAGAAAATGTAACCATGTGGAGATGATGGATTTGGCCCGGCTCGTTATGGCTTCATGTATTGTTCTACTTGCCACTGAAATACATCGAAAATGCATCAGTCCCACACTGATTGAGTTAGTATATATTTTAACGCTGTTGTAGAGCTTGTGGATAAAGGATTTATAAACCCTGTTCTACGTTTCTTCAGAGTTGAAGATTACCAAAGAGGTTATTACAGGGTCTCTTCTGCAGAGGATTTGTGCTACTGAGTTAGAAAGAAATGTCTTAGTATTACTCCTCTTTAGGATAAAACAAACAAACAAAAATGATAAGCTACTGAAAGCTCTTTATCCTTTCCAGTGAATATTGTGTGTGGCCGGGTGGGGTGGGGAGGAGGAAAGGGATGTGGGTGAGGGCTGCTCCTGTATTTCTGAGTGGTGTGTGCTGTGCAGTAGAGCATTTATTCACTGTTTAACCATTTAGTTCCTTCAGAATTAAATTTTATTTAGTTTTAATCTGTGACACCACTGTGTATTCAAAACTTAGGTTTATCCTTCACTAAATTTCCCATGTGTTTCTTCTATTAGAATCTGTAGGACTCTAGGGACCGCTGTGTGGCTCCGGTCAGTTAAGTCTCTACCTTTGGCTCAGGTTATAATCCCAGGGTTTTGTGATCAAGACCCACATCTGGCTCCTTGCTCAGTGGGGATTTGCTGTGCCCTCTGCCTGCCTCCCCCTGCCTGCTTGTGTACTCTCTCTCTCTGACAAATAAGTAAAAATAAAATCCAAAAAAAAAAAAAAAAGAGAGAGAGAGAGAGAGAAAAGAAAAGTATCTGTAGGACTATAGGTTTTCCTGGTTGTACCATAAGAATAACATAAACTTCAAATTTGTTGATTTGAAAAAAAGAACATTACATATTTATACACTGCAATATAAGTAAAATTACTACATTTGAAAGTTAATGCCACATTTTAAAATTAGTGATTTTCCCTCTTATTGCAGTAGATTTTTACACAAAGAAAATTCTCGTATTAATTTTTGTGATATAATATCAAAGTGTTAGGAAAGAACTTCTTAAATTGTCAGAATAGTAATAATATTTTATGCTATTTAAAAACAAAACAAAATGAACTTGCCAGGCATAATAAATGGAATTTTTAACTTACATTTCGTATTCAGGAATTAAACTTAATGTCACAATGGAATGACAGTCTATAAGATTATATCATTGTTAGTGTGATAGTCTAATAATACCTTATGCATTTCCCAAGACAAGCACCCTTTCTTTGTTTTCTCTGTGTGACACACAAGAAGGGTCATTGCATTTCTTACCTACATAACTTTCTTATTCTTGCCTCCCATTCTTTTTTGGCTCAGCTGCAGTTTCCTGATATTCTAGATGGGAATGATAATATTGCCAAGCTTTTATTGTTTGGGTTTGAAACAAAATGGTACTTTTAAAGCACCATGCACGTGGAAAGTATTCCATAAATGTTAGCAATTATCATCATCATCTCACCCTAAACAGCTTATTACAGTATCTTCCTCATTAATTCCAGACTCTTTTATCTTTCTTTCTACTATCTAATATCTTTCACTGTTCAAACAATCTATTGGCTAATGCTTTTCAAGATTAATTTTATTAATATTATTATGTTATTATATTGTAATCTTATACTGTCCTATATAATTTGGACTATATTCTGAATCTGATTATAATGATATTTCTGATTTGACTACTGCTTAGTTCTGTCTGCCATCTGCTCCTGTTTCTCTTGTGAATATATCTTTTCCCCCCAGCTTTATTGATATTTAATTGACATATAATATTGTGTAAGTTTAAGGTGTACAGTGTGGTGATTTGATGCATTTATGCATTGTAAAATGATTACTACAATAGGGTTTAACATCTCCATCACCTCACATAATTGCCACTTATTTTTTGGTAAGAACATTTAAGATCTACTCTCTTAGCAACTTTTAAGTATATAATACAGTATTGTTAACTATAATCACTCTTTTGTACACTAGATGCCCAGATCCCCAGAAGTTATTCATCTTATGATTGAATATTTATATCCTTTGACCAACATCCTGACATTTTTCACCCCATCTCCTAGCAACCACTATTCTCCTCTCTGTTTCTGAGTTTGGCTCTTTTAGATTCTACATATAACTGATATACAGTATTTGTCTTTTTCCTTTCCTGTCTCATTTCACTTAGCACAATACACTCAAGATCCACCCATGTTGTCACAAATGGCAGAATTTCCTTCTTTCACATGACTAATACTTCATTTTTTATATATATATATGTATATATATACATATATATATATATATATGCCACATCTTCTTTATCCATTTACCCATCAATAAATGTGTAGATTGTTTCCATGTGTTGGTTATTAAGATGAATGTTGCAATGAACATGGAATTGCAGATATTTCTTTGGGATCCTCCCTCAGAACTCTAAATGTATCTTTCTTTGCTCAGAATTTCTGCCTGGAATATTTTACCATTTTTTTCCTCCCATATTCACATTTTGTTTCATGCTTAATAGCCAGCTCAAGTTTGCTACCTTCAAAAAATCTTTTTTAAGCACCCAAGCACATGTTTATCACTCCATAATTGTTTAATCTGTTCTATATAATTCACTGTGCTTCATAATGTTTTAAGCCTTTGCATAGTGTGCACATTCTCTAACTCCAAGCTTCTGAAGTCCCATGGAGACACTTAGGAAGATTCTCAGTACTTTTGCTCTGAATCATCAGCCCATCTGCCCTACCCTGCTCCAGACTTCCACTCTTCTGATCTTGTTGTCAGTGTCCTATAACCATTTGTTTTTAGTAATGATGGATACCATCTCTTGGTTTTGGGGGACTTAGCAACAGTCACATTATTTTTTTTTTTAATTTATTTATTTGTCAGAGAGAGGGAGAGAGAGCAAGCGAGCATAGGCAGACAGAGTGACAGGCGGAGGCAGAGGGAGAAGCAGGCTCCCTGCCGAGCAAGGACCCCGACGACGTGGGACTCCATCCCAGGACACCGGGATCATGACCTGAGCTGAAGGCAGCCGCTTAACCAACTGAGCCACCCAGGCGTCCCAACGGTCACATTATTAATCAGTGTTCTCCAGATTGTTGCTGAGCTATATTGATGAGGAATATAATTTCTAAAACTATGAAATTTTATGTATCAGATATCTATTTTTTTTGGATATACATATGGATCCATATAGAGAGACATATATATATTTATATATGTAAAAAGTTATGTTTGTATATTAACATAAAGAGATTTTATTATGAGGGATTGACTCATGTAACTATGGAGACTGAGAAGTCCAATGATTTGCTGTTTGCAAGCCGGAGGCATAGAAAAGCCAATGACATAGTTCCAGTCCAAACTCGAAGTCCTAATAATCGAAGGCCTAATAATAGTCTCAGTCTGAGTTCAGAGGCCTGAGGTCTGGAGAGCCACTGTTGTCAATCCTAGTCCATGTCCAGCTTCTTGAGAACCGGAACCAGGGCTATGGAAGGTGGATATACCAGTTTAAGCTCAGAGCAAATTCATACTTCTTCTGCCTTTTTGTTCTCTTTGAGCCCTCAAAAGATTGGATGATACCCACCTAAATTGGTGAGGGTGATCTTCTTTATTAGTATACTGAATCAAATGCTCTTTTCCAGAAACACCCTCACAGACATACCCAGAAATATTTTATCAGTTACTTGGGCATCCCTTAGCCCAGTCAAGTTGACACATAAAATTGATCATCACATGCATGAATTTTTACCATCTTCTTGATTTTATGTGATAACATTGAAGCTCCTTCTGCCAGATTTTGAAATCTCATTCTGAATAGAGTGACACCTAGGTCTGAGATAATCTCCGGTGTGGAGGGAAAATTCAAACAACACCCATGGCTTATGTTTAATAACTCCCAGTGGCCACACTGTAGGTGATCAATATATATTAAAATTATATTAGCATATCTTCCTTATTTCTTTGCATTTTATTATATTTACTGGATTTTTGTTTATCTTGAAGTTATAAATATTACTCCTAAGAATATTTTGAACAGCGAGGTTTGAGTTTTGATATATAGAAAACAAACCAGATAATTGTGAAAAGTGAAATTTGACAGTTTTAGAAATTTTATCCCCCATGAACATTAAACATGAAAGATACTGTAGAATATAATTTTATTGAATGTTGAAAAGTTATAACAAGGAGATAGAAATTCATTTATTCAAATACTTGCTACATTTTTTATACATTCTCTGAGTGGACAATTTCCCTTGAAGGCCAGCATTTTTGTATAGATAACTTCAAAAAGTAAGATTAATGTTACCTTCATGCTGAAGCTCTGTAAGTCAAAAGTATAGCTCAGCATTAACTGTTTTATAATATTCCACTCATTAGTACTTTTTTTCCTCTAATTTCAGAAATTTTAAATTTCATGATTTTTAGGGTTTTTAAAAATTTTTTGGTTTGTTTTATTTTATTTTGCTTTGTTTTTTGCCCTCAGAACATAATTGCCTTTGGTTATTCATTTAAGGTATCAGTTTTATCTATAACTGTGTCACACTTTATTCAATACTATAATATTTAAATTATATGTATTTTTTTGCTGAAATAGAGATGTTGAAATTCAGTGTATTAGAGGTTTACTAGTAGCAGATGTACTTTTAAAGAAAGTAGGTGATAGGTTGATATTTTATTAGATTTTAGATGTTATTTTTCCTGCCAAAATTTTGGACTCGATTTTCAGAGCACATTTTTTTAAAACTTGGATAAATGTGCTGGCATATAAAATGACACAGAAAAAACACATATTTAAGAAAATTATCTCATAGGCTCTATTGAAACTCAGAATTGGGAATATATGCTTTTTGGCAGCATTTAAGTAATGAAGTATTTTTTAAAGTCATTAGCAATAAGTAGAAGCTAGCCCACTTCCAGATAGTTGTGTCTCTCTCTGTAATTAAGAAATGCCTTTAAAATCATTGCCTTTGGGGCACCTGGGTGGCTCAGTCATTAGGCGTCTACCTTCGGTTCTGGTCATGATTCCAGGGTCCTGGGATGGATCCTTGTGTGGGACTCCTTGTTCAGAGGGAAGCCTGCTTCTCCCTCTCCCGCCCCCCACCCCCGCTTGTGTTCCCTTTCTCACTGTCTCTCTCTCTCTGTCAAATAAACAAAAATCTTAACCAAAAAAAAAAGAAAAAAAGGCTACTGAAAATATTTTGAGAAAATAAAAATAAAATCGTTGGCTTTGATTCACAAATAATTTTACTTCTTTCTTATAGGAAGCCCAGTCTCTTTCCTTTCATTTTAAGGTTTTCAAAAAAGCCTTTTTTCTCCTCTTATGATTATTTGCATGCAGAAAAAAATGTTTTTACCATCTATTAGTAATCATTTTTCAGTGCTGAAGACTATATTTATACATATTTATATATAAATTAAATGATATATAATATAATAAAATTATATATATGTACACATATGTGTATATGTATAAAGTCTGGTGGCTTAAGTGATATTTGAGCAAAGGGTTGGTAATATTAGACTTTCTGTGGGTTATTTATAATATTTTTTTTTATTGATTTGGTAATTCTTTAGTATCTGTGTACAAGTTTCAGGGTCCACCCTTTGAACATTTCTCCAGTGGCTTGAAACAGTAAGTGTTTATTATCTCCCATGGTTTGTTTTAGGTTAAGAATTTGGGAGTAGTTTAAGTAGTTGATTCTGGCTCAGGATCTCATAGTTTTGTGGTTACTGAAAGGAAGGCTTTCTGGTGTCTGGAGCATCAGCTGCCAAGGTTCCTTACTTATTTGTCAGAAGAGGGCTCAGTTCTTTACCTGGATCTCTCCATTGGGCTGGTCCAGTGTTCTCTGGTAGTTGGCTTTGCATAGAATGAGTGTCAAGAGGGACACTGAAGCTGCAATATCTTGTTAATGAACAACACTTGGAAATCACATACACTCATTACTATCACATTATGTCCATTAGAAGTGAGTACCTAAGTAAAGCCCACGTTCAAGGGGAAAGCGAAATGGAGGACTTACAAAGAATAGTGAGCATCTTGAAAACTGCCATATGAAGCTCTTTAATAAAACCTATACTCCCTCCCTAGGTTATCTTATCTACTTATCTACTATCTTATTTATTGGTCTAGTTCCCAAACTTATAAAGATCTCTTTCTGAGTCATTAACCTGTATTCAACTTCTTACCAGATTTTTTTTCATGAAACTATAGCCAGTTGCTTATGCTTATCTTTACTACCCTCCCTTTTACCTTTCATGTTCAGCCAATCACAAAGTCATGCAATTTTTTTTTTTTTAGATTTTATTTATTTATTTGTCAGAGAGAGAGGGAGAGAGAGTGAGCGAGCACAGGCAGACAGAGTGGCAGGCAGAGACAGAGGGAGAAGCAGGCTCCCCGCCGAGCAAGGAGCCCGATGTGGGACTCAATCCCAGGACGCTGGGATCATGACCTGAGCCGAAGGCAGCTGCTTAACCAACTGAGCCACCCAGGCGTCCCAGTTTTTTTTTTGGTTCTTAAATATAGATAAAAAATGTTCCCTGTCATTGTTCATTTAAAGCAATTATTTTGTCCTTACTGCTAAATTCGTCTTCTATTTTACATTCTTTTAAAAAAAAATCCTCTAGTGGATTTAATTTTACTTAAATACACAGGCTTTGGGTTAAAGTACAAAGGTAAGGAAATGGAAAATAAACACAAATATAAGCTGTTTTGCTAATATTTTTGTATTCACAACAAATAAACATATGGAGCAGGCTGAAGATTTCAGTCTCTGCTAAATGGAGATTAGGCTACAGGCTTTATTTTTTGAGTGTATATTTGAATATGTGGAGTAACTCATGGAAAAATGAGGTTCGAACAGGGCATTGAAGGCTTGGCCCATGGAGAAAGGTGCACAGGTACACACGTGCGTGCACACACCTGCTTGATTCCTCTGTCCTGTAGTTAAGTTTCCTTACCCTCAAAGCAGTGGTAAGTGGTAGTCAGGTTAGTCAGTTTATTCAGTTTATCTCTTCCTTGAAGAGATACACAGAGCCCCTCTCTGTGGGCATCCTTCTCCAACATTTCTTCAGTGGCCACTGATACTCTGACTTCTGCATTCATTCTCCTCTCTAGATGCTCCCTGCACTACTTCATGCCCTTCCCATGGTTTTAGTCTATATTCTACTCCTGAGTCCAACTGAGAGTTGAAGATCTATTTATTTATTTCAGAGAGAGGGAGAGAATGAGGCAGGGGAAGCAATGGAAAGAGAGCCCAGGCACTCTGCTGGAGGGGCAGAGGGAAAGCAGACTCTATGAGAGCGGGGAGCCGCACTCAGGGTTCCATGCCACCACCCTGAGATCACAACCTGAGCCCAAACCAAGAGTCCCAAGCTTCACCGGCTGGGCCCCCCAGGTGCCCCAACAGTTGAACATTTTTGAATGTTAGTTATCCTGACTCCTTAAATTCAACATGTTTAAAATGTAATACATTGTACTCTGTTATGCTCTCAACCCACTGAGTGTAGCTACTTGCCTCTGTGTCTGTGTTTACTGTTATTGTTATTGATATCCTTTGTCTTAAAATCAGTATCCCAACCGCTGCTCACTTCTTTGAAAGCTCTCCTCCAGTGCCCTGGGGTTATCCTGGCAAGTCTCTGAACTCTGTCCTTGGGGACCACAAAGAATCATGTGGCTTGTGTTTGGTCACCAGCTTTTAGCCCCTGCCTCCACCCCTACCTCACATCCCCAGACTGGTATCTTTGTTGTTATCATCCACAGTTCACCAAGGACTTTAGGCATTTTGAGTCAAATGTCACCAAGCAGCTTAACAGTAGAGAATAGAGCCCCAAGAAAGTTGAGAAGAGGTTTTAACAGCCCCACTGGCTGAGGCCTCAGAAAAGAAAACATGAAAGTGATTTGTGCTGACACAAGTGAGCAAGAGCAGTGTTATTTAATCCCTGATCAGGAACACTTTTCGTTAGGTGTGTGCTTGCTGTGGAACTGGGGCATTTATTGAGGTTCTGCCTATCTGTAGTAGAGAAGCTTCATTTCATCCAAGCCTCCTTGGTCCCATGGACAGTGGATAGTTCCCTAGTGCGGCATCCTACCCAGTTATCAGATTTTACATCTATCTGAAGGTTTTTCCAATTTATTCAGCTAATATCCATTACACACCTAATGTTAATACTCTGTTCTGCTATAATCGGTTATAGCAGATTAACTCATGGTATAAAAGTGAATTCAAGGGCCCCTGGGTGGCTCAGTGGGTTAAAGCCTCTGCCTTTGGCTCAGGTCATGATCCCAGGATCCTGGGATCCAGCCCCATGTCGGCCTCTCTGCTTGGCAGGGAGCCTGCTTCCTCCTCTCACTGTGCCTGCTTCTCTGCCTGTTTGTGATCTCTGTCAAATGAATAAATAAAATCTTAAAAAAAAAAAAAAGTGAGTTCAAGAATATAACTTCTTTGTCCAAAATTATTTTCCCACAGCTGCTTCCCAAAGCCCAAGGCAATATTACCCGAATACAATATGTAATAGACAATTCTACAGGCTATCCTGCATTTGTATTATTAACATTTCCCATGTCTTGGTTTTTTCTCTACTAAGCAAAATCTCTCCATTGTTAGCTCGATAACTGAATGGTTAAAACAAAACAAAAACTTTTAACTTAAGCATATTTTTTTCCTTTGGACTTTGGTTGCTGATTAAAGCACTTAGCAATATAATTAAAAGTAATTTAAATAGCTAATTAGATAATGTTATAGTTTCCAGTAATACATTCCTTTAAACAAAACATCCATCATTTAGGAGTGCAATTTATCACTGGGTTACTGATACAAATGCAATTATATGTTAAATGGAAGAAAGCATCCACAAATCAACTCAAGCTCTCTGTATATATACCATATACATAACTTTTGTGTAATTCTTACAGGGTCAAAAGAGATACATGGAAAATTTTGGCCTCCACATTTTAGTTGGCTTTGCAACTGTCTAGTATCTGATTCTAAATCATATTTTTGACAGTTAAGAACCAGAATAAAGCTTTCCCTATGTATACGTTTTGACAAAACTTGACTGATGCATTTAATTAAGCAAATTGTCCACTTAGTCAAACAAATGCTGTAACTGTATAATTTGCTTATTTGTTTTGTTTTCTTCTTAAATTAACTTGTTTTTTAACTTAATTTAACTTAATTGTTTAAGTTAAAATATAGCCAGATCAATTCAATGTTTGGAAGTATTTTCAATGTTATTTTTAAAATAGTTATACCAAAGTTAAGAAACAAATTGCCTTTTAGCAAATGTTAAAAAACGTCTTGGAAAATTCTGATTTTGAAAACCTTTTATTAAAACCAAAAATAAAAACCAAATGAACAAAAACAACCTCTGTAATTCCACACCTAAGTCATGAAACTGGATCCCCAAATTGGAATACTGTTATTATTCAGTGATTCCATTACTTAAAATACTAAATACATTAATGAGAATATCTTTATCCTTGAAAACTGAAATCTCACTTTTTTTTTAGAAACCTCATTATTAAAAAGAACTTCGTGTTTAAACAACCATCTAATTTCAAAATGATAGATAAACAAGGCTATTTTTATTTTAAGAAAAATATAAATGAATATTTCAGAAATTCAGTGTCTCTCTATTGTGGGAATACCCTGTCAAAATGTTGACTCAAGAGCAAACTAAAAATAATGTTACAGCCAGCCCCTAATTATGTTAACTCTCTGATGAATGATATGGATGCGCTGAATTCTCCTGTATATATGTGTGTGTGAGAGAGAGAGAGACAGAGCAAATAAGATGTTGAATAACATCCAGAATGGAATTACTTGTATGTGCTGTTCGTGAACTCTTAAGGGACCTGCTCAGAAGTTATGCATGCAGTGTATGGTACAGTTGTAGCTTTTCCGAAACATTATAGAAATGAGGCGAAAACTAGTATCATTCTCAATTTTGAAATAATCGTATGGTTTCACAAACCAAATCAATTTATTTTTTAAAGGTTATTTATTTTTTGAGAGAGAAAGTGAGCTAGGGAGCGTGAGCAGGGCAGAGGGAGAGGGAGAAGCAGACTCCCCACTGAGCAGGGACCCAAGGTGGGGCTCGATTCCAGGACTCAAGTATTGTGACCTGAGCCCAAGGTGATGCTTAACCAACTGAGGCACCCCGGCACCCCCCAAATCAATATTTATGTTAAATTTCAAGTGAAAATATTTATAGCAAAAAATTTCTTTCTCTACCTCCACTCTATTTTCACTTCATTGTTTCTCTCCTCCTTTCTTTTATTTTCACATTTTTTGCTTTGTAAAAAAGTCACAAGAAAAGTTGTATATATTTATTTAAATACATATTTTTATATATGTACATATCAGTGAGTTAATCAAACATTAATACATATTTATAGCTTTCATGTATGTATCTCTATAATTATTCCTATTATGTGGAAATCAACTTACTAGATGATTGGTAAACATAATTTAGAATTTCAATTTTATGCTTTTAAAAGAAAACTTGAGTTTTTACAATTAAGCATTTGACTTTCTTCCTACTGATTATGTTCATAGTCTTGGAGTGGGAAACATAAATTTGACATGAAATGATGGGTAATTCCATGTGTAAAAGTGAGATATATATGTATGTTCAGCAAACATCTAAAATCAACAAACTAAAAGAACATATTTGCCACAAATATAAAGTACCAATTTTTAAAAATTTTCTTTGTTAAACAAAGAACTTTTACAATAGTGAACCATGTATAAATGTAAGCAAACAATTCATAAATAAAAGGAATGTGAAAGGTTGATGAACATGAAAATATATTCCATTTTACAAATAGAATACTGAAAAATTTGTAAGAAGGATATTGTACCACTATTTGTCTACTACATTGGCAAAATTTAAGGGAATTGGTAATATGTTGTTTTGAAATGAAAAGTGCTATTGGTAGAACTATACCTGTTTATTAAGTTTTTTAGATATCTAGTTGTTGATTTTTGCCAAGCTTGAGATATATTTTCCCTTTGGTCCATCAGTTTCATTTATAAAAATATACTATAAAATATATTTGGTTTTCTAAAATATTTTAGCTATGGTACACACGTATTTTTATATTTCCTTACAGTACTACGACAAAAACACATGGACATTCCCAAATGCTCATCAACGTAAGATATATTATATAAGGTTTATAGGTATATAAGGAAGCCATTAGAAATGAGGACTACAATACAGAAATGAAAAGACATGTGCATTAAAGGAATAAATAAAATAAATCAAGGTATCAAACAACATGTGTAGTGTAATACTACCTGAATATACTATAAAGAAGGGTAAGAGGAAACGTATAATGTCTATTTGTTTTCCTATAGAAAATTCTAATAGGAAGGTCACCACAATGCTAACTGGTTATCTCTTAATAGTGGGGGAGAGTGTGTGGAGAGAGCTGAAGGAAAATTTAATTTTTCTCCATATAAATCTCTACTTTCCTAAAGAACACTTATTATCAGTGTTACATTATAAAGTATACTGATTATGTTAATTATTACTGAAAAATGAAATCATGTTTTAAAATGAAAATAGAATCCTTAAAATTATATAAATTCAACAAAAAATGCAATTTTGTTGGATGACTCAGTGGTTAAACATCTACCTTCGGCTCTTGTCATGATCCCAGTATCCTGGGATGGCACCCTCCATGGGGCTCCCTGCTCAGTGGGGAGGCTCTGTCTCCCTATCCCTCTGGTGTTCCCCTGCTTGTGCTTTCTCTCTGTCTCCCTCTCTATCTGTCAAATAAATAAATAAAATCTTTTTTAAAAATGCAATTTTTGGTAATAGTTTCCATAAAACAAAATGAAACAAGGCACATACAATACCCATGAGGTTTTCCTGAGAATCTCTACGCACTCGATAATATTTCTACATAGACTTTACCTCAATTACCAGCCAAAGTTTTAGAAAATCTGAGTGTTCTTTTTCTTTTATTTATAAGAAAACTGTATTAGGTAAGGTTTTATGAAATAGCTATTACTCTCTTGTAAAGTTACGAAAGTGAAAAATATTCTATTTTAATTAAAATTGTTAATTGCAACTGGTTTATTTTTTGGTATTATTTTATCCCAAACACTGGGAAAGCAAACACATGTACTTTTCCTTCGTATATAATAAAGGTGACTTAATATTTCTTCCTCCTCCTTCCGGTAGCTTTCAGCCGTGCCCCAATTCCGATGGCTGTGGTCCGCAGAGAGCTCTCTTGTGAGAGCTACCCCATAGAGCTCCGCTGTCCAGGAACAGATGTCATCATGATAGAAAGTGCCAACTATGGAAGGACTGATGACAAAATTTGTGACTCTGACCCTGCTCAGATGGAGAACATACGATGCTATCTGCCAGATGCCTATAAGATTATGTCTCAAAGGTATGATACTTCTAATATTCTTTTTTTGTGTGTGCATTTAGTATAAATTCTTTTTATTTTTAATATAAATTCTTAACCATGAATCTGTGTGACATACTGAGCATAGATAGAAGAATACAAATAGCATTATATATTTTAGAATAATTTGAACTACTTTTTCAATTTAACTGGTTTCCCATATCACTAAAATGCTAGCTTTAGAGATTGCAAATGGCATTTGGAAATTATTAAAATGTATTAGATTATTATTAAGTTTCATGATGTACTCTGACTTCTCTAGACCTGGGCTCAATAGCTAAGAAACCAAATTTATTTTTCACAGTTTCCAAAACAGACTTTTGTAATTTTCTCCAGAAATTATAGAAAAATTATTTTACTGCTAATAAATATTTTCTGTCAGTGTATGAAAAAAAAAGTTAATAATTTTTATAACCATTAATCAAAATATAATAAAAGGCTATTGACTAATGATTATTTGGCCTTGAAAAACAATGAAAAAGTATTATTTTATTATCTAGTATATAATATAATCCATTTAAGCTATTCAAAATATTACCATATTCAAATAATATAAATTAAGTTATCATATAATATCACTGGATAAGGAAAAGAAGGTCTTCAATTCTAACAAAACTGGTCAATGGGAATCCATACAGTGGAACGTTTAAATTATACTAAGATTTCTTGATAAATTAGCTAAATATTATATATATATCTCTTAAATATTTGTTCAGTATTACTGTGATTTCTTAGAAATTGGTGAAGTCATTCCTTTACTATAAGCCTTCATACTTTCTGACTAAATATGCTCACAAAGTAATTTTAAAATAATGAATAAATTACTTACTTAGTGAAATGTTTTTTTCAATAGATTTCTATTTAGCCAATTATTTTCTTCTATTAATTAAGGAGTTCTTAAAATATAGGGGAAATTATAGCATATGTAAAAATCAACACATTCAAGTATATAAAACAAGAACAATAGTTCTCAAGGCTTATCTTTCTTGTGCTTGAGAAAGCCTGCATTATTTTTAGCTTTTTGTCTAAAATTCTGATGACTCAAATGCTGATATGTATCTTTGTGTGTGATTAATATATTGATAGTACCTTATTTTTTATAAATAATTGTATAAATTGTTACTAGAAATTGTAACATGCCCAGTTTTTGATGATTAAAGCATCTGTAGTATACTTGACGGATAATGGTCTCTCTGGGCAAATCTGAGGGCTTTTGTTTGTCTATTTCTAAAATGCTAACTCACGCTAAGGTGAATATTAATGAGAAATAAGGTTTTTAAGTTGGGGATTCCATGTGATAGAAGTTTGGTTGCATTTGGTTCTTGTTTGTCTCTTTCATTGTTATATCTCATTTTGTGTCTCCTCTTGTTACACATTTGACATGCCTCCAACTATGGTTAAATTCTCTGATGTTATGCCTAAAAGAAATCTAATTAATTCATCATGTGTAGGTGTTACAATGGTGTCTGTCCTGAGTGGTTTTCCATGTGGAATATGAATGAGCATTAAGACTAAATGGTTATTTTATTTTATTTATTTCTGCCAGACCCAACAAACAAAAAAATAGATTCCTTGAATCCATTTGAGGTGTGGGTTGAGGAGGAAATTCTGCTTTTCTGTGATTAGCTTTTCATTTTAAATGTGGCAGAAGCACTAACTTCAGTAGCTCTTTGATCTCTTTATGATTTTCATTGAAATTGTTTTAATCCTTTTATTGATATTATTAATGGCTCCCAAAATAAGCCCTTAATCTTATAATTATTGCAAAAAATAGTTACAATGGATCCTCTCAAGCTGCTGAATTATATGGGATGTGTCTGTAAAGTGACAAATCTGAAGAGTAAAATTGCTTTAAGCACCCTGAGTGAATCATTTGTGGAAGCCCCCTGGTGGTTTCTCAAGTAAGAATTGTCAGCTCAAATAACTGTCGTTAATTCTGCATGGAGGCGAATTCCTTGGTTGTATTTGGACTGCTAAATATACCACATTTATACTTGTGCAAAACAAATGCTTTTGACTCTTAGAAGAAATCTGCTTCCATCTTGTAAATTCCCAAGAGATGAGATGGCTACGTCTGCTTCAGCTGCTTTATAATTAATGAACTTTCACTGTCTTGCCAGTGACAGCATATTAAATAATGCTAATAATTTCTAATTATGATGTGGATGTATCATAATAATAACAATATGGAGAGCTTCAATGATCCATTTGAATTTAGATTATAATGGGGAAACTTTTCTAAGAGATATTTAGATATTTACTGTTTTCACTCATTTAAAGTTCTAGAAATACATTGTATCAATGTCTAAACATTTTTAAGTGTGTCTCTAGATCAGAGAATTATATTTCAAAATACAAAATGTTTTCATGTATCCTTGTATAACCTTGTTAAACAGCCTTCGTAACTCGCTTCAGCCTCATAAATTAGATGTGTGACAGGCAAGGACAGACATGAAATAGTTTTCATGTAGATGTTTGAATACACATTGAACAAATACATAAATAAAACTGTATAACAAAATGTTAGTTTTGTATGAAAAAGTGGGGACTTGCATCAAAAGGGTACGGCACGGGGGTGCCTGGGTGGCTCAGTGGGTTAAAGCCTCTGCCTTCGGCCCAGGTCATGATCCCAGGGTCCTGGGATCGAGCCCCACATCAGGCTCTCTGCTCAGCAGGAAGCCTGCTTCCTCCTCTCTCTTTGCCTGCCTCTCTGCCTGCTTGTGATCTCTGTCTGTCAAATAAATAAAATCTTTAAAAAAAAAAAGAGGTACGGCATGTAATGTCCATATTTTTCCCCAGTAGAACTTTGCCATCTGAAATCTTCTCTAGAGGAACCAGACTCTTCACTGTCTGGTGGATGACACCTCGTTTTCTCAAATCCAAGTGTGTTCTGTCGCCATTTTGCCCTCATCCCCTCCGGACGTTCTGTGGTTTTCCTCTTCTTTCGTCATCCTACTAGAAGACTTATTAAAATGTCAGAACACATTTCCTTATCCTTCTCAGAACTTCTGTTCTCACGCACTTGTTATCGTCTGCATCCTTCTTTATTGCAGCTAAACGTTAATGAACCCAGATTATCACACCCCAGAGATGCCTTGTCTACAGTAAACTGCAGGCTTCTAGAGGGCAGGCCTTCTGTTGATTTTACCTAAAACACTTTCTGATGTTTAATGGTGTGTAAATAAATAACTAAATGTGCTCTCTGATGGTGTCATGCCACTTAAAGTCTTAATTCTATTATCTGAGTGATTTTTGTTTCTTTCTATTTTACATTTACACGTTTCAGGGATTTGAAAAATGGTACATATAGCTTTAGAACCTAAATGTGAAAAATGACTGTTGGCAACTGATAAGTGCAAAAATTTTACATTTTGAATGCAGTTGAGGTTTCGCGTTATCTTCAGCTATTAATGGAAATATTTCCATTTTTAACTCCACCAACACTTGAAATTCCACAACGTGCAGTGCCCCGTGACAACTTTGGAGTTCGGTGGATGAATAAGCCAGGCATGGTTCCTGCCCACACACCTATAGCTTTTGGGCAGATAATACACAAACAGCTAGATTATTTGCTCAGTGTTTTATTTTTACATCATTTATGTTTATCGAGGAGTTGAAAAAAGGAGGAAAGCTCTTTTGGCCAGATAATATTAAAGAGTGCTCATTGGAGAAGGAAGGTTTTTGTTTTTGTTTTTTTTTTTTAAAGATTTTATTTATTTATTTGAGAGAGAGGCAGTGAGAGAGCATGAGCGAGGAGAAGGTCAGAGGGAGAAGCAGACTCCCCGTGGAGCTGGGAGCCTGATGCGGGACTCAGTCCCGGGTCTCCGGGATCATGACCTGAGCCGAAGGCAGTGGTCCAACCAACTGAGCCACCCAGGCGTCCCTGGAGAAGGAAGGTTAAGCTGGTCCTTGAAGGATGGCAGCATTGGTGGAAGCAGAAGAGACCAAAGTGATATTAGATATATAATGTATTAGATATGTAAGATATATTAGGCATATAAGGTACCAAAAAGAGCATGAGGGGACAGATTTCCTCCAATGACCCCTCACCCAGCCTGTTCTGCCATTGCTTCCAAAGCTTATTGGTGCCTGCTCTGCGCTATCTAGTCTCTCCAAAGCCTCTTTGAAATGTGCCGCTTCCTGAGGCCAGCACCCCACCAACCTCCCCACAGACTGAGTTCTCATGCTCTTAAAAAACCTTGATACATTGATGATAAACTAGCTTCATGCTATCCCTGTTGTCAATACAAAGTCCTGTTCGAGTTCTTCTTAGTAGTTGGATAAAACCTCCATCTAAATGTGGGAAGTCTGAGTATCATATGACTTCCTCATGCCATCTTTTTGGACACATATTTTAAATATGTGGTGTAACAGTATTACTTTATGTAGAATTACTTCTATTATTCAAATAAAAAGGCATTTGTGAACAGGTATATATGTATGTGTATATAGTGTACATTTACTGAGGTATAATACACATATGGAAAATTGCTCATATCATAAATATATACAACTCAGTGGATTTTCACAAAGCAAGCTCACCCCACGAACAACCAGGTTAAGGCATAGAATGTTAACAGTATCTCAAAGGTATTCCTTTAAACCACCATTTAAATTTAAATTCCTTTAAATTCCTTTAAAGCACCAGCCATACTCCACCCCTGCCCCAAGTTTTACGGCTGTTGAGCTTCTAGTACCTTGTTTTGTCCATTTTACAATTTAAATATATGAATTCATATAGCATATGTTTTTTGGTGTCTGGCTTCTCTCATTCATTGCATTCATTTTTATATATAACATTGAGACATTTTTATATATCATATATGGTATATCATATTTTATATATCATATAACATATATATTGTATAATCCACTCACTTGAAGTATAAAGATATTTTAAGTAAATTTGCCAGTTTACCAAGTAATGCAACATCACCACAAATCAGTTTTAGAATATTTCCATCACCACATTAAGATCCTGATGCCCATTACTGATAACACCCCCATCTCCTTCCCACACCACACAATGATGAATCCATTTTCTGTCTATATGTTTATTCTTAATTCATTGTGTTTTAAGCTAAAAAGTGAATTTTTTTTAAAGATTTTATTTATTTGACAGACAGAGATCACAAGTAGGCAGAGAGGAAAGGGGTTGGGGGAGCAGGCTTCCTGCTGAGCAGAGAGCCCAGATGTGGGGCTCGATCCCAGGACCCTGGGATCATGACCTGAGCTGAAGGCAGAGGCTTTAACCCACCGAGCCACCCAGTCACCCAAAAGTGAATTTTAAAAATCAGATTAGATTTAGTGGGCATTTCAGTGGGCACAGTATCAAAGAAAAAGCAGTTATTTCTGAAAACATGGATATAAATATGTTTCTTGCGTCTGTAATTCTTTTGGAATCAAAGATCATAATCTAGACATTTAACAAATACCCTCTTTAGAGTTTTCTGTCAAGTAGAGATGTTAAATATGTAAAGTAAGTGATTTTTTTTTTTCAAATGAGTGATCTTAGTCTTACTTTTAATCTTCTACCAGCATTTTAGCAAGGTTACATTGTCATATGTCCTTAGTCATTGTGGGAACATGGGAAAAAAGAGAGTGGGGGAGGGAGTGAGGAGGGGAAGAAAGCAGAAAGAAAGTTGTTTCTCACCTTTCTGGAAAAGTTAGATTTCAGTTTATATTGGTACCACTACAGGGGATTTTACAGCTGACAAAAAGATCTTGGTTTTTGTTGTATTCAATCCTGGTGAGGTTAAGAATTCTTATAATAGCAGTCGAAGAAGAAATGTCAGTGGCAGTTTCTGTGTGTACATAACTGAATAAATGTTCTGCAATAACTGTGCGTGTATATATATGAGTTTTTCAATTTGAGTATTCTTCATTCCTTTAACAGAATTATTACATTATATCTTGCATTTCTCTTATGAATTATAACAGATCAAAAATAATCCTTCATATCAGGGATTTTCCATTGAATGCTTGTTCTATGCAGTGAAAAGAACAGATGGGCATAGAAACTGTAATATATAACTCTTTGCCTTAAGAATTACTCTTTGTGTGCATGTTTATTAAGGAGAAAAAGGAAATGAAGTGAAGGAAGGAAGGAAGGAAGATAAATCCCGTTATCAAATCTGAAATGTAGAGAATATGGAGAAGCTGGGAATTTCCTGTCTGGAAGACACTTACCTCTTTGTTAATATATTAGTCCATTTAAATTCTGAGAACATATTTGATAATGTCTTACTGAAATGCTTGCTAGTATTGCTTGCTATTCATTTAAGTTTGAATGAAATTATGTTACGTATGTGTGCTTTGAAACTTAAGAACTTAGTAAGTGATTAAAATATTTCAGGATAGGTTAGGATAAAAGCTAAAGGGAATTGTGTTGGCTGTCTTTTCCACCTTGAGGAATATTAACTCTTCATGTTCTCAGAGTATGGTTCATGGAAATTTGAAATTCCTGCATTCTTTCCAGGGATTCCACAAGGTCAAAACTATTTTCATAATAACTCTAGCTTATTGTTTGCCTTTTTCATTGTATTAGATATAGCCACTGATTGTGCAAAAGCAATGGTAGGTAAATCCGATGCCATCTTAGCAGAGATCAAGACATGGAAATAATGTACTTTAAAAAATTTCTCAGTTGTAATTTCTGACAGGGTGCATAATAATATAACTCACATAAACTGATAATCTTTGAGAATCTTATTTATATCAAGAGTTAAAGAGGTCATGAGACAAAACGGGAGGAGAACTGATGTTTTAGCAAATATATTTTTTTCATTTCTGCTTATGGCTGAACATTAGTTATGTTTATCTTCATTCTTTTATGTTGCATAATACTGAGTTTGTTTTAAAATCATCTGGAGCTTTTTTCATGAGTGAATTATTATTTTTATTGAAGTGTAGTTGACATGCAATATTGTATTAGCTTCAGGTATATAACAAGGTGACTCAACACTTATATATGCTATGAAATGCTCACCATGATAAGTGTACTTACCATCTGTCACCATACAAAGTCATTACAGTATTGTTGACTGTGTCTTCTAAGCTCATTTGATTTATAAAATCTAAGAATCACTTTTTTTTTTTTCATTTATAGTGAATGATCACATTAGCTGTTTCCCCATCTCCAGTTTTTTAGGTACTTTTACACTTTGTGGTCAGTCTGTAGAACTTGACATCTTGTGGAAAATGTTTAAAAGATATCACCAAGGAAAGAAAGATAGTTTTCTGAAAAGGGGAGATAAAATTTTCTCTTTATCTATACAGGATAAAAACACTGTAGTAATCAACTTCAGTCTAGCTTACATTCATATGGGAAAGGACGAAGCAGGTTATGAACATCAGTTCTGTCCCTGGTTAAATTGGATACCACAGGACTCTGGAAGAATATAAGTTCTGATGAGATTTAACAGATATTCAGAATAATACCTCAGTTGTCCTGTCATTACGGTGATTTTAAAGATTGCTAAGGCTACTGGGGTGTGGATCTCAAAATATTTTTACTGCCTTTAATGTTTCATTTTACTGATGAGGAGGCTGAGGTACATGGTGTTTAAGAAATTCACCTAAAATTACTTGGTATATGATGGTGTAAACGTGACTGCTCCTTTTGGGTACAAAGCCCATGATTTTTTTTTTTTTTTACCTTTTTTTTTTTCCTTCTCAGACACACTTTAAAAATAATTTTTGTTATCAGAAAAATTCTTTTCATTTTTTAGTACATTGGAAAAAGCCAGTGCAAGATTCAAATCCATATATATATATTTTTTCAACTAATCATTTGTTGGTTAAAGAGGAGTAAAGTTTTAATAGGAAACCAACCTTACAAAATTGATCAATATAGCCATTGAGTTACATTTTTAGGAAAATATCCTTTCCTTGCCTGCTGATTATTTAGGCATTTTACCTCTCGCTGTAGTTTTAATATTCAGGGTATAATATGCTTGTATAAATAGGAAATATATTCAGTTGTTATTGGTAATAATAATACCTATTTACATTTATTGTGTGCTTCTTATTTGCCATAAACTCTGGTAAAGAATTCACCTTTCATTAGTTCCATTAATTCCTCCCCCTAACACTAAGCAGTACCTGTTGTTATCACTCCCATTGTACCAATGAGGTAGTTAGAACACATAGAAATTTACTTGCTGAAGAATTTATTTTAAGTCAGTACACTGTTTTATTTGAGAGATTTAAGACTTTGTTCATTATAGCAAGGGTGATAAAATGATAAGGTATTTAAAATGCTTAAGATTTATGCTCTTGATCATGATCACGAAGGTGAGAAAAGAAACTCATTTTCTCTCATGCAAACATTCAACCAGATATTGGATTGGTTTGGCTCAGGTTTCATCCATATCCAATTACAGCCAGATGCAAATTTTTACTATTGAAGTTTTTGGTAGAAATAATTTAATTATTGTGAATCAGAAGGTCTTGAGACTCTCAGCTTCTTTTTTATTTGAATCAATTGTGTTTATAAAGTGCTTTAGGTAATTTAATGCTTCTTGGAAAAACAAGCATTGCTAGGACAGAGCTGATCGTATAACTAATACTAAATATTTCAGTTCTAACTATTTATGAGCAAGATTTTTTTGAGAACTTCCTATAAGCCAGACAGTGTTCTAAGCACTTTATATGAATTAACACATTTAATTCTTCCTTACTCCTGTGTAATGGATATTGTTGTCATTCTTCAGTGATGGTGGAATTAAGGACACAGAGTTTAATTAACATCCAAAAGTTACATGGTACCTCCAAAGCTGAAATGTTAACCTAGGCAGTCCAGCTCTAAAATCCATGATAACTATTGCAATCCATCGCCTTGTGTGCTCTGTCTAAAATGTGCACTATTTTTTTATAAAAGAGATTGAGCTATAAAACAAGTATGAACCAGTCCCTGTTATTGAAAAGAAAATATACATGTGCCTATATGTCTGTGTGTGTGTACAGGTTCATCCCCCACACACATGCGCTATTAGTGGTTGCCTATCTTTTTCACATACAAATAATGAAAACATGGCATGGAGCTTATTAAATTATATGGCATTTATTTATTTTCTACCTTAGGATAAATTTTCAGGCAAAAACACTTAAGTACTTGTGAAGAAATATTTAGTTTAAAAAAACCCTATGAAATAATATTTTGCTTTTAACATTTTGGTCTTTGTGGCAGCAAAATTATCTATAGCAGTACTTCAGTAAAAAAAAAACAAGCATTGGTTATAATGGGGAATAACTTGAAATCTACATGGCATATGGGAATAAAATAAAATGGATGTCAATATGTAAACTATGGAACAGGAAATACTCATGACTTAGAAACTAAATACGTCACATGAGTACTTTGAAATACTTGTAAATGAGAAAATGTATCATGCCAGACTTTCTTCATTAAACTTGAATATAAGTAACAGAATGCTTTAAAATTTCTAATGTTTTATATAATGAGATTTTAGATGGTGTAACTGTTCAGAAAGCTTTTGCTAATAAGTTATATAGATGAAAATAGATCTTTATTTGTACTGTATTATAGTAACTTTGTTTTATTGTATGAGTCTATTCTTGTTTAGGTTTTTTAATTTTTCATATCTTGTAAAAATTCAATTCTGCTAAAAGCATTGCTAAATTTTTCTCCATGAATATTCTATTAGCCACAAACTTTAGTTGATTCATTGTTTCTTTGTTGTTAAAAATATTACCAAATACAGCTAAATGTGAAAAAAAAAATGCTACCAAGTATACCAAGTATAGTTAGAAAATCATTCTGTTTAATATATTTTGAATCTTCCCATTATGTGCTGATATGAAAGTACTTTAACTCTGTGAGAAATGTTATTTCCCAAGTTGTTGGGGAATAACTATTATCCTAATATTTGTTAATATGAAAAAGAGCATTAACTGGTGCTGGTTTCCATAAAATTAGATATTTACTTTATCACATGTACATCAGGAAGATATGTAAATCATATTTATTTGTAATTAGGTTTACTCAAGTAGCAGAAGCAAAATATCTTTTTCATGCATATGGGCTGATTTCAATAGATAGATATACATATGTATGTGTGTGTTGGCTTGAAAAGACTTGAAGTCTTTCCAAAATACTAGTACCCGTAACTGTTGGTTCTATCAACCTTACGGAAATAAACATTTGGAGCTGTTTCTTAGACTTATTAGTGTATTGAGAAAGTAAATACTTGGAAAAGAAAAGAAGTCTGCAGGAATACCGCAATATAAAAAGAAGAACACATACTTTAGAAGCTGTAAGAGAGGTAAGAAGACAGGGGTATTATAAAAGGAGGAAACTGGATGACTATAGGTTTGAATGTGAGATGATATTTAACTGAAGAAAATCTTTTCAGCTAGAATTATTTACGTTGTTGATTTATTCAGAAACACTTTGATGTTCCCAAACCTTTACCACCGATCATCTAAACAACTCAGGACATTTTACATTTAACTAATATGCTTCTGAAGATTTGAATTCATTTTTCAAATATACTATACTCATGATATGTAAAAGGTTCATGACAGTCCTCTACCAATATGAGCATCTTATTATTAAAAGTAGTATTCTAATATTATCTCCTAATTTAGTAACATTGACTTGTTTCATGATAAATAGGTATTTTTGCTTTAATTTCAGAATTATACCCATGAAGCCCACCAAAGCCTGGCTATAGGCAACATCATTGAATGTGATATATATGACCGATGTGTTTCTGATATATGTTATATCTATACATTTTTAACTTATATACAAAATTTTTCTATTTTTCCCTAAACAAACCAGAAATATTTTTTTTCTTCTCATTACGGTATAAAAATACCTATGACCAGTTGGATCATTGACAACCTTCTAGAATGTGGGATTTATTTCTCTGTAGGTATTTTAGAAATTAGAGTCAGAAAAAATGTACTTCTTTTTCACAAATTAGTCTCTGCAAAATTTATCATAATAAAAGGCCCTTCACCTTTCCAAGGAATTCAAGTAGATCATCCTTGCCTGAGGAGATAGAATTCTGAATTACTTTCCAACTTGAGTTCTAAAGAAATTGTAGAGTCCTTCAAATGACTTTATATTTAATCATTTCCTCCAATAGCATTTCCCTGCTGTGACATAATAAAAAAAATTCTACAACTATAACAACAAACATTATGTGTATTACAATATTTCACTGAAAGTTATACAAGTGGAAAGGAATAAATTAATAAAAGCATGACAAGCCCACATGGATATTACAGTGGGATATGAGCCTTTTGCAAACTAGCAGAAAATGTATCTCAGTGAAAGTTGTGAGGTAGAAACACATATCTAAAATGTTACACATTAGTGCACACAAAGGAAAAAATCATTCTTGAAGCGATGCAGCTGGATGCCTATGGGATAGCTGTAATTGCATTATAAAAGCATGTCAGCAGCAAATGATAAAAGGAAAGTGCAACATAAATCTTCACTCCTAGATTTTTTAGTCTGCTGTATCACAGTTTCTTACAGAAAGTAACGGAAGGAAATGTTGTTTTGATGGTGATAGCATGAACTCAACATATCCTTAGGGGGCAGCTCTGAAAGTAGTATGTCAACACTGCTGACATACTTGTGTACACACACATGCACACACAGACAAATAGAAGAAACATAACTTCTGAGATATAAGTGTATAGGGTATTTATGATGTGTATTTCTAGGATGCAGATTAATTTCAAGGAAAATACTATATATATTTACTCAGGAATCCAATAGTTAAATTTTATCTGATGGTTCAAGTATTCAGTTTTATTTTTTCTCTCATTTATTAAGAAATAAAGGGATCTGCTTATTATCCATTTATGTTATTCTTTTATTTAAAAATAATTTTATTTGTGGGGTACCTCGGTGGCTCTGTTGATTAAGAGTTCCACTTTTTTTTTTTCAGATTTTTTTTTTTATTTGACAGAGATTACAAGTAGGCAGAGAGGCAGGCAGAGAGAGAGGGGGAAGCAGGCTCCCTGCTGAGCACAGAGCCCAATGCAGGGCTCCATCCCTGGACCCTGGGATCATGACCTGAGCCAAAGGCAGAGGCTTTAACCCACTGAGCCACCCAGGCGCTCCAAGAGTCCCACTCTTGACTTTAGCTCAGGATGTGATCTCAGGATCATGGGATTGAGCCCTGTGTCAGACTCTGTGTTCAGCAAGGACTCTGCTTGAGATTCTTTCTCCTTCTCCCTCTGCCCCTTCCCCCACATGAGAGATTTTATTTCTGGGTAAAGAGCTCTGGTTCTGGGAAAACCTTTAATACACATCAAGTTTACCTTTGAAACTTGGAGTATGTGGGTTTGTTTGTTTGTTTGTTTAATGGGTGGGGTTGGGGGCTTTCATTTCTTTAACTTCTAGAACCTTAGGTTTCATTTCTGTCATATGTACAGCTTCTTTTTTCTACCCAACTCCTTAGGCTTCATAGCCCTAAGTAAGAATGCGATCACTTTCTTACTTTAAAATTATCTTTGGAGCTAAGAATGATTCCGATCTCAGGCAAAGCACCTGCCTAAAAATGAAGAAAGAATGCTCACCAAAGGTACTGCTGTATGTTCTTGACAAAATAAGAGAAATAGTTGCTGGGAAGATAATCAAAACTCTCCATTCCCTCATCCAAAGATAATGTGATATTTTATGTGAAAGATCACAGAAAGGTTTACCCATCGATAGAAATTACAGTGCTAGGCATAATACTGTATATTACACATAGAACCAGTGCTATTACCATTTCTTCAAAGTGTTTGTTTTCTGCTTAGGAGTTCATCTACACCGAAGCAAAGGCTGAATTTTGAGCTATGAAAATGTCACTAGATGGATAAGAATGTGGCTTAGGAATGTTTCCACAGATCATTCCTTTAGGTTTGGTATTGAATAATCAAATTTTGTAGATTTTCTCTATTCTATAGAGAAAAGATTTTGAGTAGAAAAGGTCAAATGATAATCTTCCTAAATTTTTAGAGGAAAGGGTCTTATCCTTGTGAATTTTGTCTCCAGTGTCATTTCATTCTGCCAATGTTGAAAACATCTTGATAGACCACATAAGGAACAGTCACCCACATACTGTTTACATTAGTAATTAACAGAGAATTTTAAGAGAGATTATAGGCAATGTCACCACTTCAACATTTTCCTCTTAATGAAATAACCAGCACAGTGGGAAGCCAGCTGCATTTTTAAACCCAGCAGGGAAAACTGTGGAATAGAAGCTATTAAGTGTCAGAGGGAGAAGGGTTTGAATACAGAGTTTGCCACCAGTGAAAATGATAAGAAGTACTCTTAATAGGAAATGCTTCTTGGAGAATCCAATCTCGAAGTTTAGAAAATTTCAGGATTCTTTCCAAGTATACGTTACCACACATTTTCTAGCACAGCTGGACACTGTGTAGGCTAAGAAGCCACAAAACCTCAGTAGGATCAGAATTCTTCTTGCCTTGTGAAGACCCTCCTCCATAAGACTAGAACACAAATTATTTAAATATGTTCTTTTACATGTATTCATAGATTTTGGAATAATGTACTCATCTTTCAGCATTCAGAATATTTTCAGAAAGAAAAAAAATAGCAGGAACAGCAGCTCTTTGGAACTCTAAGCTTACTAAACTCCCTTTCCTCTCACTTAATTATTTATTGATTGATTTTTTGTGTGTTTTCGCCTTTTTTTCCCTTCTAGCATTCAGTTAGTTTAATGGCACTAATGGCTAAGAATGATTCCAATCCCAGGTAAAGCACATTCCTAAAAATACGAGAGGAATGTTTACCAAAAGTAAATATGTATATTCCTGACAGAAAAAGAGATAAAGAAATGCTGGGGAGATAGTGAAATCTCTCCATCCCCTGCTCTTCATGCCGAGTATCACAAAATGGCTTGCCCTTTACTACAAGTAACAACGCCAATTGAAGACTCAGAATCTCAGAATTTTTGAACTGTCTATAGTACCAATACCCCTGACAAAAACCAAACCAAACCAGAGAAGAAAAACTTTTTTCCCATATGGCGGCGCTTTAATTTTGAAAGAAAGAAAACCCGGTGCCTCAGTTTCAATCTTTGGGCAAGTAGAGCTAGAACACCTGATGCCACGTGATCTGACAGGGATTCTGCATGAAAGAAGAAGTGTTTGGCACTACTTAAATTTGAATTCAAATTTTAATTTTGTTTCAAGGTTTGAGTCTCAGTCCTTTGCAAATTCTCCCTGTCTTTCCAAAACTTGTCTGTGGAAACTAACCTGGAAGGGTTGGATGGTGCTCCCCTCTGAGTGTGCTCCAGCTCATCTGATCCCAGACCCAGATGCCTCCCTGACATTGCACCTGCCCTCCACTCCAAGTGGTCAAGGTCAAGCTAATGAAAGAAGTTGGATCTGTGATCCTGGACCAGCCTTTATAACATTCACAGCTTTTAAAATTACTTAATTTTTTAATCAATGGTATTTTCTCTCTGAATAAAATGTTCAAAAAGGTAAAAAGAGAAGTACCATCACGGTTTGCCCATGGAAGGAAATAACCATGAATTCTATGCTGATTTTTTCCAGCTCTTTTAATATTGTGTATTATGTGTGAGCACACACAAAAAAGTCTTAAAGCAATGTGAAATCTCAAATGATCCTTTTTTCCCCTTCCTCTAGCTCAAATTACACTTTGAAACTCGATAAAACAATTCCATATGTTCTACTATAAAAGTAATGGCTGCAATTTTACAGAGTCCTAACATCTTTTGTTTGTTTACACATAGTAAATGAACCATTGTTAGATATCACATAGAACATGGTATAATTCATTTCTAACAGAAAAAAAAGTACATATTGCTTTTAGCAGTAACCAAACACTTTAAAATTATTTTCCATTTCAGTATGAATAAGAAAATAAAAAAGTATATTATAAACACATGAGGACTACTAATCTACAAAAGAATTAGAAAATATTCATTGTGAGAAGTAACTGCCATGCACTAAAATGGAAATCATTTATTCCATTTTTTTGGGAAGCCTTTAAACTTGTCTTACCATGAAAAGACAAGGAAGGAGAGAGTTACCTAGTAGACCCAAGTTGTTAGCCTTGTTAATTAGAAGCTAGAATGGTAGAAAGGTAATGGAGTCTTCTTCACCCTGAGGACAGGATAGAAAAGATTGGTGTGTATAGGGTGAGGCCAGATGGGCAACTTCCTTTTGCCTGTGTGCAGCTGGCCTGGAATGAGTGTTCACACGAGCTAGTGTTTTGCTTGTTGTGCCTTGTCATCCTTCACCATTTGCCATCCTCTACAAGAAATTTTAATTCACTTTGATGTCAGGCTGAACTAAACAACCTGTAGGGTGTATATGTTACCAAAAAGGTAAAGTGATCCATGTCAAACCAAACTCAAATTACGTGGATCATCTGTTACTTGAGTAATCAGATGTTCACAGAAGATTGGGACAAGAAACTATAGTTGAGGGTGGGGGGGCGCAATTCAGTTCCTTCTATCACCTGAATAGAATTTTGTCTTGACTTTCCTCTTATTTTTGTGCCTTAACTTTGTGACTCTTGCTCTTTTTTTTTTTTTTTTTCAAGATTTTATTTACTTATTTGACAGAGAGAGATCACAAGTAGGCAGAGAGGCAGGCAGAGAGAGAGGGGGAGGCAGGCTCCCCGCCTAGCAGAGATCCCAATATGGGGCTCGATCCCAAGACCCTGAGTTCATGACCTGACCTCAAGGCGGAGGCTTAACCCACTGAGCCATGCAGGTGCCCCCGTGACTCTTGCTTTTGTTCTCTATGGCAACTTGCTTTGATTGTAAAACATAATTAGGAACAAAGTATCCATCAAAGTGGAGGGGGAAAAAATGAAAAGACAAGAAAAAAAGGAAGTACTTTTTTGCAGAATTTGGATCTTTGAAAAATCCTTTTTCACTTTTTATGGATATGCATTTGAGTAAAGAAGACTATTGATTTGTTTTGTGAGAAAGAACTTGATGTTTCATCAGGAATACCAATAGCAAGGGGCGGCTGGGTGGCTCAGTGGGTTAAAGCCTCTGCCTTCGGCTCAGGTCATGATCACAGGGTCCTGGGATCAAACCCCACACGGGGCTCTCTGCTCAGCGGGGAGCCTGCTTCCTCCTCCCTCTCTGCCTGCCTCTCTGCCTACTTTTGATCTCTGTCTCTGTCAAATAAATAAATAAAATCTTAAAACAAAAAGAAATTCCAGTAGCAAATAAGTGTCTGCAACAATACTGAATGCGTGATGTGGCGTACTTCTTAGAAGCACTGGACAACGCCACTTGAATTGGTCATTATAAGTGCAAGGAGGGGCATTCATTAATAATTCCACATTCTAGGGAGATAGTATGATGTACAAGTAGTTCTACTTATAGTCCAGAGGTACAATTAGATTATGAGTAGTTTAAGATCCTTGATTTCAAACTAAAAGTAAAAGAAAACCCAAAAGCCTCTCTGTTTTGTTTTGTTCATAAAATCACTTCAATAAAAGAAGTTCAGTTTTCACTTGTCAAACACCCCACAAATATCCAGGGTTTCTGTATTGCAGTAAGCTTTTGTTAAAAGCTTATGTATGTGAAATGAGCATTGAAAGCTGATGCCAAGCAAGTCCAGGTTTGATTGCACAAATAGACTCCAATTAACCATAGAGATAAGCTCTTAATGGAGAAGCTTCCACGTATGCTGCTGGGCCAGGAATCAGGCTAAAGGCCAGGAACTTAAACATGACTAAGCGTCCTCCCTATAAGGATGCTTAATGGGGAAATTTTATAAACAGGTCTGCAGTGAGAGTGAGGTGGACAGCTGAAGGCCTAAAAGGCAAGGGTCCTAATGTAGCCTGAGGTGGACTGGGAAACACAGGGGATGAAATCTATGCTAAGTCTTAATGTGTGTAGGAGAAAGGCATCAGAGCCTAAGGGGTTCACGTGGACATGGGGAGAAGTATGGGACTGTGCCCATGTATATCAGTGACATGGGAAGTTAAAGGAGAAATCAGAGGGAAGTAAAAGATGAGGAGTGTAGAGGCAAAATAATGGCCTTGAGTAACGTGTTCAGAGTATTGGATTTTATAATGAATGTAATCACTGGGTAGGGCTGCCATAGCAAAATACCATGACTAGGTGGCTTAAAGGACAAAAATTTATTTTCTCAAGGTTCTGGACATGAGAAGTCCAAGATCAAAGCGTTGGGAGTTTTGCTTTCTCCTAAGGCCTCTGTGTGTCCTCACATGTCCTTATTACTGTGCACGAGCATCCCGGGTGTCTCTTCCTCTTCTTATAAGGACACTAGTGCTATTGGATTAGGGTTGTACTCTGTGACGTCATTTGATCTTAATTACTTCTTCAAAGGCTCTATATCCGAATCCAGACACATTGGAGGTTAGGCCTCAGCATGAATTTGGGTGAATACAGATCTATCCATAACAATAACCATGAAGAGGGCCCACTGAAGGGATTTTAAGTGAAGAAGTAAAATAAAATCCTGCATTAGGAAAATTTGCGCCTAAGTGTATAATAAGGATAGATTTGAAGGGGAAAAAGAATGGAGGCCTGAAGACCAGTTAGAACATGTGGCAAGTTGTCCAGATGAGAGATTCATCTGGGGCAGTTGTGGAATGAATGGAGAAAGGTAGACTGAGTCGAGAGAAATCCATCGTTAATTGGAAGCACAGGGTGAGAGAAAGAATAAAGGAAAAGATCAATCCCAAGCTTCTGTCTTAGGAGAACAGATGGTGGTACTATCACCAGAGACTAAGTCTACGTGGAAAGTGATTAAATACCTGGATAGCCTACAGTTGTATCAGTCTGTCTCTATTGCCCATCTCCCACAATGTACACAGCTTTGCCTTTTTGATCTTGTTGCTTCATACTCCAAATCTTGTTCCTTCTGATCCAGCCATGATCTTGAGCACAACAAACACAAACCATTTAAGGATGTTATTAGTTCTTTCGTTGTTCCTTTTAACACCACATTGTTCCCATTAACTTAATGTGAAATGTTGTAGAGAGAAATAGAAAAACTTGTAGGTACAGCCCGTATTATAAATTAACTGAAAAAGAAAACACCAAAATCCCAAAACAATAAAAAAACTGAGGCAAATATTAGAAATGCAGGAGGAAAAAAAATAGCATTTTGAAGCTCATGTAATTGATGTTTGTTTATTTACATATTGAGATATAAATTCTGATGGTTTAGGGAGAATAATGATAAGAACTCTGTTAAACTGAAGATATGTGCACTATCTAGAAAGTTTGCTGTGTTGGGATGCAAACTATATGCAGTTAGATTTATTATATTATTATTATTAATATTATTATTTACAAGCAGCCAGAAATAGGGTTTTTATGAAAATCTTCCAAATTTCTAAATTTGCATCACTTATTTTCAAAAAGATTTATTTATTTATGTGGGGTAGGAGGAGGGGTGGAGAGAGAGAGAATC
Organism: Mellivora capensis; assembly: GCA_004024625.1. NCBI lineage: Eukaryota > Metazoa > Chordata > Mammalia > Carnivora > Mustelidae > Mellivora > Mellivora capensis. Next base: position 157,052 of record PISX010002108.1, read on the forward strand.
TCAAGCAGACTCTGCGCTGAGCACAGAGCCCAACACGAGGCTCCATCTCAGGACCCTGAATTCATGACTTAAGCCGAAAGCAAGAGTGGGACGCTTATCGCATTGCACCCCCCCGGGAGCCCCCCAAGTTTGCATCATTTAAAAAATACACTGTAGTTCAAAAAAATTATATTTGAAGAAGAGATTGATCTTGTATTTTATTGTTCTCTATCTGAATCTGGGGATAAAAATACGAATTATTTTGAATGATTATTACTTTAAGTGTCAGTGAATGGACCTTTCCTAAAATTTTTACTTAAAGTTGCAGGCCAGCCGTTCAGGCATCTTAAGTAGTATAAATGATCTCCCAAGTTTGACAGACAATATCAGAGTTTGTTTCGGTTGACTTTGAAAATCATAGCATGCAGTTCCGATCCAAGGTCACTTGGGGTCGTGTTTGTGAAAGGGGGAACTAAGGAGCATCGGGGTGTAACTGTGCAGCACATGCTGGAGTCAGGTCAAAACGAGGTTCTCATAATTCCATTCGGTCGGTGCCAGATAGTAAAATAATAAATTATTACAGGTCTATTAGGAATTGTTTCGCTTAGACATGATGTCGTTAGAAATGGTATGCCCTCACTTATTTGTAATTTGAGAAGATGCTGCTTAAGTAGATCACATGAAGCAAGACAAGTTATCTTTGATTTTCATAGTTGAGAAACATAGAAATATAACTGTAAATTTCAAAATATAATGAAAGTACTCGGGCATCAAACACCTTGGATTTGTTACTTAGCTATTCTTTTCTTTATCGGACTCTTTTGCTGGCTCTTTCACATACTTTACCTCATGTGAACAAGAAGACTATTTGAGTGAGAAAGAGGTGAACTTTTCAACCATTAGTTTCATCTTTTAAACATGTGTCTGCTTTATTTTTATGGGCGTAAGTCTTTTATGGGAAGCACTATAAGGTCATAGGTGTATGGAATTTATTGTGCCTTTTATTTGTACTATTAATTGAGAATGGTCTAAATGATTGATATACACAACAGAATAAAGGTATGACTTAGAATAGAAATACAAGTGAGGATATTGCTACTGGCATCCAGTCAGTTCAATCATGTGGCAGTGTTCTTGAAACAAGGTTATCTTTTTGGGAAAATTAATATTTCACTGTCTATCTGTAAACTTACTTGGAATTTCTTGCTTAAGAGTAAAGTAAAACAAATAATTGTGTGTGTGTGTGTGTGTGTGTGTGTGTGCACATGCATTTGTGTGTGTGTGTTAAAATTGTTTCTTTTGGTGTTTTACAGTTTAGCATTCTCTTGGAGTGTATGATAATGCTTATTTGTTTGTGTTTATGTAGATAAGCCTTATCAACTGTGAAGCTATTAGCTGCATAGAGGAAGTCACAGCAGGGATAAGGCAGGGAGATCACTGCCAACATTTTCATACTGGTTAGTCCATTTGCCAATTTTACATGGAAAAAGATATCTGAGTTCCAAATTGTTTAATGTTGAGATTAATTAAAATTTACTCATCAGTATTCCCAGAGAAATCTAGACTCACGTTTATTCCTCACCTTCTGAAATAATAAATTCTATCTCTGCAGACATGTGCAAATACATAATTAATAAGCGAGGCACAATATGCTGTATATACTATTTTGGACTACACCCTAAAGATGATTTTGAAGCCTTTATTAGATTTCATAAAGTCATTTAGGAGTTAGAATGTGCCTGATTAATTTTCATGGTTATTAATATTTAATAGCAGAGCTCTTAAAATTAAAGAAGTAAACGTGGTTCATGGGGAAAAGACACAAAATACTTGAATTCAGTTTTAAAGAATTGTTTCATTTAGTTCAATTTCTCTAGAAGTATTTGAATATTTTAGAATTCTTCTCCCGAATTTCTTTCCTCTATTTATATGTACAATCCTGATTATGCAACCTAGCTTCACCTAATATTGTTATGTCTTAATCCTTTCTTTCCTTGGGCATACCCCATGTTATCTGAATTTTAAAAATGGCCTGTGAGTAGTTGGTTTCATATACAGAGTAAAATGGGCATAAATTACCCATGATTTCTTTTGCAACTTTCAATAAACTTTTCCTTCCAAAAAAGAAATTGAAATGAAACAACTATGTAATAGTTACCAAAGATGTGCCTATGTAGGATGATATGTATTTTTGTCTAAACAGAGACGCTTTCAAAAGTGAGGGTGGGCAGTGTTAGTTGGCAGTAAGGTTAAGATCACAGTGTCCCAGGAGAGTCCTGGACTAACTAAAACATTGTATGAATTCTAGCTACCAGAATTCATTATATCTTTATGAGCATTTCCTGTTAAAATAAAGGAAGTGATACCTAAGCCTCTGCCATAAAGGAAAACTATTCCATTTTTAATGCAAATGAATCTGTGACTCAAACATTTAATATACAGATTTATTGACTAATTTAGTACTTTTCTATGAGACAGGTGGCACATTCCTGAAAGCCATTCTTAATTCTAATCTTATGTGAGTAAAGCATTGTTTCTTCATCTCTAATGGATTCCATTTCCAAAGATTGCCCAAGGGTTAGTCAGTAAACTACAGTTTAGAAGATGTGTAATTTCAAATTTAGACATCATAGGTCACCTTCTTACATCAGGACTGATCTCTAAAGGACATGATGGACAGAGAGAAATTACTTCCAACTTCGGGCACATAGAGCCTAATCTTTTGGTAATACAAATGATCTAGCAGATTAAAAGAATAATCCTGGTCTAAATATTTGTTAAAGGGAAGTCCTTTCGAAATGACTTCACAGAGATTATAGTGAGATGGTCAAGTTACTTGAGCATATTATACTTTCCATTGATTTTTAGCAAGGATATAGGCAAACCACGCACATGTTCCGTTTTATTCTTCTAGAAATGTTATCTGTTTGTTGGTGTCAAGAAAAGGGGAAAAAAATGTTTTTAACCTGGTAAACCAAAGATTATGTTTATGTTAATACATTGAAAGAGAAAGTCTCTTTAAAAATTCTTCTAGATTAAAAATTCATTTCCTAGAGGTAAAAAAAAACAAATAATGAGTAATGTATAGAGTAATGTATAGAATTATTGGATCATTATGTTGTACACCTGAATCTAAAATAACACTGTATATTAATTATACATGAATAAAAAGTATAAATAAATACTAAAAAGATAGTGAAGTAAAGAATAGCTGCATATAGTTGGCATTAGCAATTTGACTAAAAAGTGACAACTACTTATCAAAATCTTCTAATATTCATATGCATAGGGAAATTATTCTTTTTTGGTTTTGTTCCCTTCAAGCTTGTTATGTTAAAATACCAATATATGCAGAACCATTCTTTATCAGGGAGAGACAAGATACTTTTATAAACAAATCCTGGAATTTTAGTGGCTTAACACACAAAAGTGTATTTCTTGTCCTTAGAAGACTTCACCATTGATGCTTTGGCAGGTCATTTTCTTTCATATGGTTATCAGAGTAACTAAGATTCTTCTAACTTGGGATTCCCATTTTCCCAGGGCCCCGGGAGTCCCCTGCCTATTGGCAGAGAGACAGAGGACATGGACTAGAGTCAGAGGGTCACTTACAGCTCTTGCAAACCCTGACCTTGGAAAGGTCACCCATCGCTTCCAATCACAATTGTCTGGCAAGAACCAGTCACATAACCACACCTGCTAAAGGTCCCCTGCAGGCCTACATTTTCTTTGGGTGGCCACTTCCCACACTCTGGAGCAAAGAATACAAACTTTTGTTGAGCAGCTGGTGTCTTTATCATAGTAACTATGGTAAATTTAATTTGATAGTGAAAGTCCTTTTAAAAGATGAGTATTAACAAGCCATCAGAGTAGTACCTCTAGGGAGGTGAGCTGGGCTGCTGAAGGGAAAAATATCTTCAGTGAATACCTTTTTTTACATTTAGAATTAATACCATTTGCGCATGATTAGATATTATATTTTTTAATTTGTATGTGTAAATTTAATGGAATAGAGTCTTAGTAACCAATATCTCATCTATCTTAGGTTTTAGTATAAACATATACATTTCCTATTCACTTAGCACATTACAAAGTGGAAATTTGATCATTTAAAAAGAATAAAAGTTGAAAACATGAAAAAAGGTTTACTTAATTTTTCTGTTGGAAAATGTTCATACTAATTTACAAAGTGGAAAGAAAAAAGCCCCTTTATTCTCTTCAGATTGAAATGTGGCTGTTTTAAGCACATAATGGTACTTAGAAACTTCAGAAACAAAAGCAAATAAAGCATATTGCTTGGCATGATTTTGATACTGTTTTGTATTTTAGCCATGAGGTTATTGAGAATTTTAGCAAATAAAGCATTTCCTGGTAAGAATCTTTCTCTCCTCCCGTCTGAGAACTCTCCAAGTGATACAGTCTGCTAGAAGAGTCATTGCTAACCAGGAACAATAGGCAAAGTCACTCCAGTCTCTGGTAGTGAAAAGAATTATGGCCATTCCTGTGTTTTGTCCTGAAAACATATACCTTTATTTATATGGTGGGATCAACCAAAAATGTGAAGTTTTTTAATCAGTTTCTAAAGAGTTCACCTATGACAGTGATCTTCTCCTTATTTTCAAAAACCTTTGGTAGACACTGCAATACACCTTGAGACAGAATTTTAAAATAACAGTACTTTTAAAAAGCCCTTAACTACAAGCACCTGCTTCTTTTTTATGATTGGGAAAATGGATTATGTCGCTATCTGCAAAAAGGTTACGGATTTAGGCTTTTGCAACCTAGTATGCAAAGTAACAGGCCGTTTATAGACTTCACTACTCTGAGCTCTGCTAAATTATTTATTGTTCTACATGGATGTCTGAAATGTGAGGGGGTGTGCTGGTCACTTTAGGCAGTCTAAACGTAAGATCGGCCTCACCTTAGGTTTGTGTAAACCCCAGGGTCCGACTGGGAGCTGTTGTCCTACCTCAAGGGAGAAAGAGAAGAAGAAAGTCTAAAGCTTCTTTAAATCTTAGGATGTATTTATTTGTGTCTTTTCTTTCTTTTTTCCCCTCAATTATTCTAAATCACTGTATAGGATATGGATATGATGTGATATGCTATGATGATCCCTATCATAATAGAGCTGAAGTAACTTAACAAAAAAATGTTAAAGGAGATTACCTCTTTAAAGTAAATAATCAGGGGCGCCTGGGTGACCCAGTGGATTAAAGCTTCTGCCTTCTGCTGGGGTCATGATCCCGGGGTCTTGAGATTGAGCCCCCGCATCGGGCTCTCTGCTCGGCGGGGAACCTGCTTTCCCCTCTCTCTGCCTGCCTCTCTGCCTACTTGTGACCTCTGTCAAATAAATAAACTAAATCTTAAAAAAATTAAATAATCATATTTTGTGCCTTAGCATGGCCTTTAAGACTCAATATGATGTGAACCCCCAACCCCTGTCTGACCTCATCTCTTACTGTGTTCCCCATTTTCACCAAATAACAGCCACATGTTATTTATGGTGTTAGTTATGTTCCTTCATTATTTGTTCTTTATGTTGGTTGGAGGCAAGTTTGAAGAAAATAAATGAGAACACAATTTTTATTTTTCTATGTTTCTTGTTTTATTTTTGCTACAAAGAATGATATATTTAAGGCCGTTCTGTGTTCATCTGAAAATTGTCCCCAATGTTTTCCAAGAACTGTTGATTATTTTTAAAAATTGGTCAAGAGAAGTTCCTATTTACAAGTTGCAGTCGTAGATCTAATGGCAATAACAACAGTACCGTGTTAAAGGAAACAGATAAACTGAGATGCAAGTGTACATCATGTATAAAATGAACAAGGTGATCGGTGCTGTTGAGATTGTACTGTACAAGATTCCCGCTGTGAAGAAGGAAGCGTGCGTTAAATTCCTAAATGGTATGTATGAAAAGCATCAGTGTGGATTCATCCGAAATGAGTAAGGCTGTTCTATGGAAAATGATTACTCTATAATAGAGTTGAAAAAAGAAAAGTAGTATTTTTTCAAAGGAAATAAAATCCCGAGAGCTCAAGACAATATTTCGAAGTGAAAAGGTACTACTGCTGGCTCTATTTGCAATATTCAGTCACCACCCAGCACAGAGGTTGACAGTTGTCACTAGAGAACTCTGCGGCTCATACACTACTCTCACTAATAGCATTATGCATGCTTACACCGAGAGTGATCTCGAAAAAACTGAATTTATCCCAAGAGACAAACCCGGGGAGGATCTCTTTCCAAACTTTGTAGCTTGCAGTTCAGAATGTGATTGATCTTATTAAGCAACCTCTGTTGTCTACTATGAGCCAGCGGATGCTTCAGGTCCCTACTTCTCTGCATGCCCTTCATCTCCCTACTGTGAAACTTTCTCGGCAGGATGTGAGCAATCAGTTGGGGTCCTGATGACTAAACTATAAAGGCGAGTTTCTAATAGTTTCAACAAGCCACAGTGGATTCGAAGCACCTTTTGGCATAGTAATTGCCCTGTTGCTAAGAGAATTAAGGTAAATTTGTCAAGTCTAATAGAGAAAGCAAATCCAGGGTGCCGAGAACGGATATATCGGACATGGCAAAATGCTCAATTTAGTCTCTGCTTAAACTCAATTCATAAAAGAATTCTTTAACTTCTCTGTCTGAAATAGCAATCCCTCCACCCCAAATACATCATCAGACACACGTTTCCTTCTGTCTCCTTCTCCTGATCTAATTTAGACATGACTACCATTCAGTCTAATCTATTTAAATAATTTTTTTGGTTAATTTTGTCTCACTCCTCTAGAATATCAGCTCTGTGAGGGTAGGGACATTTTCTTTCTGCACCCCCCCCCAAAAGTTTGAATGATGTGGATAAGAAGGAATGTACAACGTTGTTCTTCTTTCCTCACTGGAACCAAAGTAGGCAACTTTCTATAAGCCATGTCATAATATAGAAAAAGGTTTATAAAAGTTTTATTATGAAAAGGAAGCTATTCATTTATAGGAGAATGATAAGAAAAAAGATGCAGTTTGAAAGGAAACAAAAATTAATATGATGTATGCATATGCATGAAGTTTTAAGAAATCTATTGTTATCTTGAATTATGACTGCTATAAGCTTGTAATAATTATTAAATTATCTCTTTTTTAAAAGATTTTATTCATTTATTTGACAGAGATTACAAGTAGGCAGAGGCAGGCAGAGAGAGAGGAGGAAGCAGGCTCCCTGCTGAGCAGAGAGCCCGATGTGGGGCTTGATCCCAGGACCCTGGGATCATGACCTGAGCTGAAGGCAGAGGCTTTAACCCACTGAGCCACCCAGGCGCCCCAAATTATTAAATTATCTTTAATGTGTCTGACATGGTGCTAGGTATCAGGCATAAAAAGATTAATTAGAACATATGTCCTGCCTTTCAGGGGAATGCAAGCTAGAGGGAGTTGAAAGCAACTAAAAAACACTTAAATCAATAATGTGTGTATGAATAGGGAGGGCAGTATATGGCTCTGTGGGAACAAAGAGGGGATAGCCTTGCGATGTTAAGGGAAAGCTTTGAGCAAGAGGTACTATTTAAACTGAATTTTGAAATATGAATAGGGATGTGCTGGTTGGTTAGACAGGAAAAAGGAGCAAAGATGTGAGAAAGAATTTGTATATTCTGGTTGGAGTCATGTATGTGTTTTGTGACAGAATAGCAGAAGACTGTGATAGGAAAAGAAATAGAGAGCAAATTATGGTTTTGAATTCCAGATTAGAGAATACATTTTTATTTTATTCTCTAGATGATAACAAGCTGCCAAAGAATTTTAAACGAGGGAATATAACTTGAATAGGCTTGGGTTTTTAAAAATTATTTCTATGGCCAGAAGGTGGAGAGAGACAGTGTGGCAAGGTAGAAGATTGATATTTTACCCCTCCAGTAGTTCCCAAAGTCTGTTCAATCAAACATTGGTTTTAGGGGATGTCCATGAAGGGTGTGTGAAAAAGGATGCATGATCGGCCATGTTTTGGAAATACTACATTTAGCTAAGATAAACAGGTTTATTGTTGTACTATTGTCACTCTTATAGTAATTATTATCATAGAACTTACTAGCAAATTCAGTATGTTAATGTGCATTGAGCATCTAGGAGATGGGAGACATATTATATGGTATTTTCCAAACATCATGACCATGGACCATCTACATTCTCTCCTCCTGTCCCTGTCACCTGCCAAATTTTATATGGCATTCTTTAGAATTTTTAGTAGGACTAATGTTTAGGCTGAATTTCTCAACTGGGTTTCTCTGGGAAAATTAAGCCCTGTAGAAAATTATTTGAGTATGTCTTGGCAATTCTCCTGAGTGTGACCCATAGGAATACCATTCTAGATGCATAAGAGAGAAGCTAATTACTTACATACAGTGAATGCCCCTAACATGAGAGAAATGATGGGAGATAATAAATTACGAGGGCTGGAGCTAAGAGCAATGGTAGTATTAATAAAGTGTCTCATACAATTTAGTGACTCACTTTGTTGTTGTTGTGAATGTATGACTCCTGTTTTCATAGGTTTTCTTTATTGAAAATACATAAACACACTAAGAAGAACCTCAAATACGTATATATTTCAATTTATCAGTCTACTGTTTTTTCTTCATAATTACATTAAATCAAGGCAGAGTTTATTCAAAACTATTTAGAGACACCTTAATATAAGGAACAAACATTTTCTATAGAAAATACTGGGTGGGAGAAATTTGCAGCTCAGAGAGTCTGAGGATATATGTTTCAATAAAACTGTCTATTTAAAAAAAGCTGGCTATTTTATTAATTCATAGGAAGGACATTGGAAATAGAGTAAAGATCACATTGAAAATTACGAGGGAATTAGACACTGAGAGAAAAACGCTCCAAAAGATAATTATTTCAAGGGGTTGACAATATAAGTGGTACGAAAAGAAAACGTGGACTTGAATAAGTTATTTGATCAGAATGATTAGTAGTTACATAGTAATTGTGACTAGGGATGCATTGAATACTAAACCATTATTAGAAATAAAAGTTTTTTAAAAGCAGTATGTTACTGAAAATACGAAATGTGCCTTGTAGATGCCTAAAACCCATACAATTAACATTTTAAAGTATAATTTGAAGCCATTTATATTTTTATTTTGAGAGTGAAAGCTATTGAATAGTGCAGTGAGCAAAACAATTTCATCACTACTGGAGATTGATTTTTAGTTCAGTAATCAAGAGAAAGGAATTTAAATTTTGCTGTCCTTAAAAGATGTCATGTAGAATTATAAGCAATGCAGAAACCACAAGAGAAGTCTTGTTTTTCAGAAACAGCTTGATTGGTAGAAGATTTCTTTCTCTTTTAAAAACAGTGCTATTTTACCAGTTGGATAAATTGTCTCTTTCCAACTATTGACTACAATGTCCCACACTGACAAGATTTCCTTTATAATTTTAATTGATTCCTGGAATTAGGGAAGGCTGGATTTCTCATTCTAATTTGTGATTTTCTATTCTGTTCGCCATACTATGCAATGTGACTGATGTAAAGAATAAGCTTTTATATTGTAAATAAATTGTATTCATTTATGTTGGTATCTAAAATTAGAAAAAATATTAATTTGGATGGATTTTTAATATTTAAACATGATCTATAGTTTATGATTCCTTCCTAAAATAAAATCTTTAAGACACATGAAATATTTCTTATGTACCTTTCACGAAAATCTAGACTTGTAGAGACACTTTTATGTACATGGAATTAATTAATTTTGATTCCTAAGGGATTTGACAACAAAATGTAGATGGTCTCTATTGTTCATTAAGATGGGCTTTTAAAAAATACTTTGAATATGTGAAAATATAACCTTATGTTTAAACAGTATGGCATTTTTGCGACACCTGGGTCGCTCAGTTGGTCAAGCAAGCACCTCTGGATTTTGGTGCAGGTCATGATCTCTGGATCATAAGATCAAGCCCTGCATGGGACTCCCACACACACTCTCTCTCTCAAATAAATAAATTAAATCTGAAAAAAATTATTAGTATTGCACTTTTATTTAATTTGATGCTTATTAGTTTTGATATATATGTAATTTGTGATAAATTCTGGCATATTAAATACATTCATATTTTCATTTTTTTCCCCTTTTCTCTTCATTTTAACCTTTCTTTCTGTCACACCATTTGCATTTTCTTAAGCCTCAAAACCCAAAGCACTTACTTTCGCTAAGCCATTTCATGAGCACTTTCTTTCAAGATCTTTAATTTCCCCCATTATTCTTCTTGGTGATCACTGACCGGCTTCCAACTCTTGTTTTTTGGGTTTTGTTTGTTTGCAAAATAACCGTGAGGGCTTCCTGCAAGGCCAGCACCTCTGCTGCTCAAACGGAAAGAAACTTGTGCAAAGCTGCTGGTCTCTGTGTAGAGCAGGTAAGTAAGAGGCAGCAAATACTTCAGACAACATGTGCCTCAACTCATTTCACTTCCATGCGTCTTAATAACCAGCTCTACTTTTTTACTTCTTGAGCTGTGAATCTTTTTGACTTAACTTGAATTCTGAGAACATGCGCAGTATCTTCTTCCCACAGCAAAAACTGTGTTTTGTTAGCATGCTCTGTGTTAACTCTTTAAAAAGAAATTCTAGTTGAGTATCGATTTACCTTCTGTGACCTACCTATGCTCTCTCTGACTGCTCAGTATCAGCCAGATCAGAGAACGTGTGCTAAGTAAATTCAACTCAATAACATAGATTCAGTATCTACTCTTTAAAAATATTTAATGCCAGACGATCGGATGCATATCAGAGCTTCAGTGACAATAAGACATCTTCCTGACTTTCAAGCACCTAAAATCTAGTGAGGGAACAAGTCCCATTAACAGATAATGTCAATATTGTAAGCTCTGGAAATGAGATGTGCTCAGGGTTCTACTGGAATCCATTAAGAAATTACTGGACCAATCTTGAAAGTGAAGCATATCTTTCTGAGAAAATTCTATCCTGGAAAGGTAAGCAAAATAGGAAGATATTTCTAATAGCAGAAACCCAGAGGTATGAAGAATGGATATGAGAAAAACTGTTAAGTTTTATACCTTTGTTTAATTCAAACTGTTGTAATATTTTTAATAGTTGTTTCAAAATACTTTTTTATCCTTCTGAATTTTAATCAAACTAAGATAGTGGGTACAATTACCATGTCCGTTGTTCCTGCTTAACAAATCACCCCAAAACGTGGGTTCTTAAAACACTAAACGTTTATCAGACTCATAGTTCTGTTGGTCAGCTGTGCGGCTCTTCTGGTCTGATCTGGGCCTGGTAGGCGGAGGCTTGATTGCCTAGAGTGGCCTCACCTAATTCCAGGAATCAATTAAAATTATAAAGGAAATCTTGTCAGTGTGGGACATTGTAGTCAATAGTTGGAAAGAGACACGTATCTAGTGGTTGGCAGAGTGATTAGTTTGGTTACTGGAGGGATCAAATAGGTTTTCTTGTCTGAGCTTTCCTTAATCTCTGATTTCCAGGCTTCTTTATACAGTGGTTTTAAAGCTCCAAAGAGCTACAGGCCCGAGCAAAGCCCAATGTACAAGCACTTTTCAAATATCTGCCTGAGTCACATGTTGTTGTTGTTTTTTAAATGAATCATTAGCCAAAGCAACTTGTATTGCCAGTTCCAGAGACAATTTATGGAGAAAGAAGCTCCACCTTCTTAAGGTAATAGTTACAATCCAACTGGCAGAAAGCTCACTTATAGAAGGATAGGAAAAGTCTCTGGCCATCTTTATAATCTATCAGGAACCCAGTAGGCTTTATGAAGTTTTATGATGTTTCTTCTTTTTTCTTTCTTTATTGTATTGCTTTCACCTTGAAAGGCACATGCCAGTTTGCCTTGGAGCCAATTATTAGTTATAAATTACAACAAGAAGGGACAGTCTATCTACTTGTTTGTTTTTGTTACTACTAATTGAATACATTAACTTCCTCTCAGATCCACTTTATTCTTTCTATTTAGCCTTCTTATTATAAGCTTCCATAAATAAATGACTCCAAGTACTCTTTTTCCGTTAAAAAAAAATACAGGTAAGAAAATAATTATTTTCTTTGAAAGGGAATCTGGAAATCATTTTTTTTTTTTAAGATTTTCATTTATTTATTTGACAGAGAGAGACACACAGAGAGAGAGGGAACATAAGCAGGGGGAGTTGAACAGGGAGAAGCAGGCTCCCCATGGAGCAGAGAGCCTGATGCGGGGCTCCATCCTAGGACCCTGGGATCATGACCCGAACCAAAGGCAGATGCTTAACGACTTAGCCATCTAGGTGCTCCTGGAAATTATTTTTTAAAACATGTTTCTGTGCTCCTCAATACACATGTTTTGAAATATTCTGTTTTTGTTTGATAGCTTTATAACTAGGCTTTTGTAGAATGCATTGTCAATTTATTTTGTATCATGCATTTAGATTGCGAGCAGCTTTTACAGTATTTTTGATCCAGTTTTTCCCTAGTATCTGAGGTACTCCTAGCTAGTGATTGAAACTCACAAGGTTGCTCACCGTGGCTTATGGCCTCCAAGGTGACCTTGGGAGCAGAGCTGCCTGTAGCCACTGAGGCTCACACCTGGAAATTCTAGGGGCAGAAGCTTAGCTCACATTTTTCTTTCTTTACTCAGACTATACCAGCTGTCTCAGTAGAAACATATCCTACCAAAGGACTTTACATTTGGGAGAAGGCAAATCTAATTTTTGGAGGTTACTACTTATGAAGCAAACATGTTGCTACCCATCCTAGGAAGAACAAATAGTTAAAATTTTGTCTGTCTCAAGTTTCTGGTGGAGTTTTACCAATAGGAAGAGTAGAACAGAGTAAAAGTATAAATGAAAAATACTTAGAAGCTTTTCTTATATAATCCAAGATTTTTTCACATGCAAATATCTATATAAATACTTGTATTTATATATAAACTTTATTTAATAAATAACAACTTTACATATATACATATGTGTGTGTGTGTGTATAATAAGGTTGGCTTTAGGCTTTTTTCTTAAAATAGTTGGGGATTCTTAAACAATATAAAAAATCATGAAAAGAACATTTCCCAATAAATTTAACATATTTAACTCATACAACTAATTTCTCTTCCTTCTGAAACCCATACTAAAATGAGTAAAGAGGTTTGTTTGTTTTTTTTTTTAAGACATAAGTTCTACAACAATGGGAAGAATGGTAAAGGAAACAATAGTCAATTTGGGAAGCTGATAAGTAGATGGGTGAGTAGTAACTAATTGAGCATCCCTGAGAAATTTCGGTTCTAAAGTGACATTGTAGAAAACCTAAAGCCAACTATATTCAAAGATCTAAGGTATTGATGGTACTAGGTCCTTCTGAAGGAGGACAATAATATTAACATAAAATTATTTAATATGCCAGACTCTCAGAGAAGCCCAGGTACTTGATTGTACACAAATGTCTCTTGTATGCCTTCTCTTCTCTTTCTGTCATCCTTTTTGCAGTAGTAGACAAAGAAAGAGTTTAGCCGAATTATTTCCTACTGTTGTGTATAGTGTAATGTAGTATAATGAATACTCTTATGGCTTGATTTAATTTTGATTAATGCTTTTTTATTTTTTGCCACATTTTCTTACTTTTTTCTAGCTGCTTCTTTACCTATATCCCTTCTCTATTATATAATTTATT